>JAVFBX010074531.1:0-10203 GCA_034783855.1 Mopalia kennerleyi | reverse complement strand
GGGGGGGGGGGATTAATTAGAGAACTCGTTTATGTATTATAAGAAGAGAGGTTGAATATGGGTAGTATATATGTGTTGCGCCAGAGATCATTGACATAGTACAGATATGGAACGATGAGCGAGAAGTAAAGGATAAGGAGTATTTATCTATTAAGACTATTTCTGATGTGTTTAATTAAGCCTATATTGCGTGAATTTGTTTTAGTAATATAATTAATTGGAATGTTATTAAGAGTTGCTGGCGGGAGGAGAACAGGAAGTGATTTATGGAAAGGTTAGATGAACGTGAGTTTTGTTTTGTTTAAGTTTAAGGAAAGTTTGTTGTTATGAAGCCAATTTTGAATGAGAGCTTATTCTAAGCTCGTGGTGTTTATTGCTTCGAGGATTTTTTTAGGTGTGAAATTATCACATGCATCACCAGTAAATAAAAGAAAGTTAAGAAGTGATAAGGAGCAGATATCATTTATGTAAACGAAGAACAGGATGGGACCAAGGATGGAACCTTGTGGAACCACTCATGTGATTTTAGATAAGGATGAGAAAGATTTTCAATTGAACAGATTGATATCGATTTGTGAGGTAACTTTGAAACCATTTTTGAGATGTGTAACGAAAACCACAATGGCTTAACTTTGGAAGGAGTATGTCGTGAACAACTGTGTCAAATACTTTGGACAGATTGAGGAATGTAGTCGATATAAGGTTAATAGTAAATATATTGATGAGCAGCAAGAGAATCTAACGCATTTGCACCTTTTTCTATTTCCGACTCATTCGTACACACAAATGCACTAAAAACATACACACAACCCATCACATCAATCGTCTTCACAGCATCGATCATTTTTGCACTGATGGAGATGCTAAAGTATTGAATGCACAACATTTACTACCATATTTGTCACATCTTACACTAGCCTTCTAGCCAAGCTAATTCTTGTCAATAAATGGATAGACTTCGTTGCCCCAAAATTAGTCCACAGACGAATGATCACTTTAATAAATTGAAATTGCACGGAGCGTAAACAACAATCAAACAATATTATGACTACTTATTTAGTCATATGAAAGATTTCCTTGACCTATAATTCCGCAGTGGTTTTAAGTTAAATAAGACAATTTAAGCTTACTGCAAACTGCTTATTGTTTTTTTTTTCTTTGCAGACTGTCCGATATATGTACTTTAATCAGTACATAAGTAGTGCATTTTGTTATTATTATTTTTTACGTTTCTACAGCGCATACCTAATTTGCATATAGCAATCATAGGTTAAAGCTTAGTAACAGTACATGTGCTTCAATCACAATTCAATCGTATAGGTCAAAGGTTAAGTACATGATCAACAAATTTGGGGAATAGGTTTGTTGTAGTCAAACTGGGGGAAACATAATATCTTTGCTTTGGATACATAATAGGTAATAAAATCAAATAAGAGCAGTTTATTTAAAAAATAAAGCTCTTCTTTTGTCTATATTCATAAGAATACCTTGCATTAAAGCACTCCATCCGTCTGTCCAAAATATTACTTTCTCAAATATGTCACAATAACAATAATAAAGAGCATATTATTTAAAAAATAAAATATAAAAAAACGAGACTCATTTTAAATCTTTATAATTGTACACTATTGTTTTATTGTCAAGAATAAATGATTAAATACTAAAGTTCCAGTTAGTATTACATTATATGGTTCATAGGAGGTTTACCCTAAAACAAAAAATATTCACGTTACATTGAATTGTTAATGTATTATAGTAATAAGTATATTATCTGCCCAGCAAAGAATGACTTATCATGTAAGACAGTGTCTAACTTGCATCTATTCTTCATACCTATATTCTATACATTTGCCGTTATTATAACCGCTCAGGTGTCTGAGAGTTTCAGATTTTATTTGGCGAACAATTCGCCTCGTTGATCCTCTTGGAATCAGTGTCTTAAAGAGAACATATCAAGCCTGGTTGAGTGATTAAAAAAGGCTTGATCATTGTGAACGCTTTGTGAATATTAAGATCAAAACGAGTAATACCTCCGTTAGCTCTTTCTTGTTCTTTGCTCATCAGATCAAATGAGCTAATGTTAGAGGACAGTTCTACAGTCACCTTAAAAACATTTGTTTGGCAACATTGCTGTTGATGCTGTAAGTTCGTTAAAAGGATAGGCGTGTTTCAGGAAATTATTTTTGTTTGATGACAGGTTGTAATGATTTTAACTCACGTATTTGTAAAGACAATATTTATCATTTTTAGATCCAAAACCAAAAAACTGTTTATTTTAATGACCTGTGTAAACATTTTATAACGTATGTATGTCCATTTCCCTTCAATTTGTTTCACCCGCCGTCTTATGAGTAAAATAACCTAAAGTATGGCGTTAAACCGCAATCAAACAAATAATTTGTTGATCTTTTCTACCAAGATGCTTCTTGTGGAAATAAAATAATCGTTACATGGAAAATATTAAATATAATACAATTGGAAATATGTTTACGCGACAACGTAGCTAAAATACTGCTGTATGTGGCGTACAACAATAATCAAGCAATTAAGCAATAAAACAAAACAAATGTGTATAGTTTTTTTTATATTTTAGGGATATGAGATTACGTTGTGCCAACAGTTTTTTTTTAGGTCTATTATTATTCAGAACTGAATCGATATGTTCGAGCACGGGGACTTGTTTATTCTAACTGTCAGTCTTGGCTATGTATAGTAATAGGACTGGGGCGTAACCTGTATTTGGCTTCCACTAGCAGACTCATCTTTACACTGAAATATAAACTTAATAAAAGAATATTGCCAACCAAATGTTCCTTTGGTTCCTGGATTACCGAATCCATCATGTCTACTGGTTTCAATTCGTAAATAAAGAGGCGATTGAAGCACCATCAGTCATTTTTGTTACGAATTCATCTGAGAGTACTTTCCACTGAGCTAACTTAAAATAATCGCCATTGACACAACAGGAAGTCGACGAACTCAAATTGAATTTTGGAGAAAAATATAATATTTGCAGCAAACATACCGGAACATGATGTAAGTGTCCTTGTTAATTTTAACTCCACATACCACCATTGATTGGGGTTCGTGCTTTTTTATTTGTCAATAAAAACTATCGAACTTTTCTAAACTGTCAAATTCCAGGTGGGATCAAAATTACATTTCTACATATGTCAAAGTTACAATCAGAGAAAATTTAATATACTTCTATGTTTTTTCTGTCCCTGAAGGTTGTACGAAAAAGCCTCGGATTGTGAGTAGTGTACAGCTTCTTACCTTCGTGAGGGCAGGACAATGGTCAAATATTCCGCACGGATTTGCAGTAGAGACAACGTGCCGCTCTGGATACATGAGAAAGTCAGGGAGCGTAAAACGAACTTGTATGAATGGAAAATGGTCTGGTACATTCCTGAATTGCATAGCAGGTAAGCTTCTACTAATCAACATGTTATTAATAAGTGATGAGCAACATTTCCGTTACGCTAAACACCATGCAATCAATATAATGTGTCTACGTATTTGTTGATCGCCCGGAATCATGTACTAGTCTGAGAGTCTTGTACAGAGGTTTACTATCTGTGGGAAGGTCGCAGATGTCCGTAGAGCACACGGGAACTCATTTGTGTGAACTGTCAGTCTTGACAATGTATAGTAATAGGACAGAGGGTGTAACTCGTATTTGGTTTCCACTAACAAGTTCAACTGTACACCGGAATATAAACTTAATAAAAGAATATTGCCACCCAAATGCACATATCCTTGTTACTTTATTACTTACCCAATATCCTGCATCTGCAGCAGCATTAATTAATTACTAATTTAGAATCACTCACGTGTTTTAATTCATATCCGATTTCCTTGCAAATTAGACGCTACTGCACTGGCTTGCCTAAGAAACAGGAAGTGACTCGCTTTGGTGTCAGATGTAGTCTATCGAAAATATACCGATGGTAACCTCTATCGTTTTGGTTAGCACAGATACATGCAATGCTTAAGCTACGTAATTGGCCAGGGTCGCGTTTTTTTTCGTATTGTGTATAATTTCAGCAATGTCTCTCCAAAGTTGTCTTGGGTGGTTTTCGTTGTCTATTTCTCTGACATGCTGTCATATACTAGTAGGCAAAATAGCCTGTAGTGCGGCAATAAAAACATGGCTATCCTATGGAAAGCCATCAGAATCATCCAGAATGTATCGTTTTCTAATTTTCTCCTAAGACACACAGAACAATCAAATACAATAAGTAAGATGTCTGATGTTTACTTAGTTTAAGCCGACATTACGGAAACCATTTAGTGAGCAAAGGGGAACAACTCTAGTAAGCAAACAGTATTTCAATTAACGTTACATCCCCCTTTTTATCCCCCGGCATATAATGCGGGGGGATATAGCGATCAGGTTGTCCGTCTGTCCGTAATCATATTCTTGTCAACGCATCTCCTCCTACATTTCTTATCCGATTCACTTGAAACTAGGTGGGCATGCTGGTAACCATGGGTGGATGTGCATCTCATATTGGGGTTGCGCTGTTTTGATTATTTCTAGAGTTATTGCCCTTTTTCACAATATAGAGATATATTGATAGTGAGGGCTTGTCAACGCATCTCCTTCTACAGTTTTTGTCTGATTCACTTGACACTTAGTGGGCATGCTGGTAACCATGTGTGGATGTGCATCTCTTATTGGGGTTGCGCTGTTTTAATTATTTCTAGAGAAATTGCCCTTTTTTCATAGAGATATATTGATAGTGAGGGCATGTCAACGCATCTCCTGCTACAGTTTTTGTCTGACTCACTTGACACTTGGTGGGCATGCTGGTTACCGTTTTAACTGACTGAATGCATTATTTAACTCCGTACCCTATATGTTACTCTCATAAGTATACTTTACCCAAATAACACTCGTCCTAACCAAAAGCATCTTGCATTGGTAAATGTAATGTGGGATCGGGGGGATATGTCATCTTCTGATGACTCTTGTTATAAAATATTACTTTGAATTAATTTTCGCTGTTTATCAGGTCTTTATCTCTCTGTTAAATTTCATTCGCGATTCGTGAATTTGACCGAAAAGCTACGAATGGTATTGCCATGAACGTCCGTCTGTCTGTACATTCGTTACCGCATTATATCCCAAACCAATGGCGGTATGTCAATGAAATTTGGGGGACTTATATACATGTATATCAATATCGGTAGGATAACTATCGAAAATAGGTGTTGGCGGTAACAGCAATAACGGTTAAGCAAATCAACGGTGGAAGATCGTCCTAAATCTAACGAGACTGTGGTGTTATTCATCAGTACTTATTACTACTTAATGTTGGTTGATTGCTTATTGTTTAACGCCCTACTCAAGATTATTTCACTTATACGACTGCTGTCTCCTTGGTGCAGGACGAATTTCCACCATATTTTATTTGGTGCTGCCTCATTGTGACGACATGCCTTATACACCCAGCAAACCCTCTCACCAAGTGACATTATACGGACACCGGGCCGACCAGTCCACCCTCTACCCCCTTAATACTAAGTGCCTAGCAAAGGAGCAGGATGCACCATTTTTTAAGGTCTTTGGTATGACCTGACCCAGGTTTGAACCCTAGATCTCCCCGTCCGGGAGTACTTAAAGCATACACAAACAAATGATTTGTGAACATAAGTGCATGTTGTCTTTATTATTATATATCAGCAAGTGCTTGAGTTGAATTCTTGATATGTTGTCAAAAGATGGTGAAGTGAACTATAACAAGCTTTGTCTAAACAGCTCACTATAGCCATGGTAAATTCCTGATTGTTATATCTAGCAAGAAATAAACATTTTTGGTAACATTTTGAGAGAAGGATGAAAATTTGTGCAAATTTTGTCAATTTTCTAAAAAAAAAAGTTGGAACAACGTTATTATTGTATTTTGTTTCATTGAAAACAGCTCAATTCTGAAGTGTATAGTGCATGGCAATTATGTCCCAGGGGCCTAGCTAGTTGGCAAAAGCGTTGCGTTCGAGCCAGCTGACCTCTCACCGATGCGGTAGCGAAATCGCGTCCGTGCCTTGGAAGGTTGCCAGATCCCTGCGCTGTAGCCTGCTTATAGTTAGATAGAGCGGTGCGTTCGAGCACAGACACTTGTATCTAGCTAGTAAACATCCGCTACCAGTGGCCGGCTTTGTCATTGATTACCTTATATATACGCAAAGATGGGAAACGAGCTTTCGCAGCAACTACCACGATCGACATAACACAACAAATCAATCAAAATAAAACTCACCTGGAATCCTTAACATATCCGCCGGCTTACTGGGAGATGTCATTTTGTAAAACTAATCATAGATGCGCTTGCTGCTGTCAAAAGTTTGTAAAGGATCTTCAGGTGCTTAGCGGGCACTTGCCATTTTGGAAATTTACCAGCGCGCTTGCGCAGCTCACGAGACTTTCGTTCTATAAGACACGCCTTGACATCACTGGACTCACCTTATTTGGAAGACGCATCCTTTGACCAAATGCATTCTTTATAGAATCTCCCACGGCCTGGCTATTGCAAGCCTGGGGTCAAAGGCCACGTTTTCCAAAGAAGGACAGTCCAGCGCTGCCAAGGCGTATCTCATAGAATGGAAGTCTTGAGAGATGTGCAAGCACGCTGGTTAATTTCTAAGTTAAAAAATGGCGAGTGGCCGCGAAGCGCCTGAATGTTCATATAACAAACTGTTCACGGTAGCAAGGGCATCTCTGATTAGTTTCACAAAATGACACCTCCCAGTAAGCCGGCAGATATGTTAAGGATTCCAGGTGAGTTTTATTTTGATTGATTTGTTGTTCTATGTCGATCGTGGGAGTTGCTGCGAAAGCTCGTTTCCCATCTTTGCGTATATATAAGGCAATCATTAAACAATGACAAAGCCGGCCACTGAAAGCGGATGTTTACTAGCTAGATACAAGAGTCTGTGGTTCGAGCCAGCTGACCTCTCCCCAATGCTGTGTCTAAAATATCTTTTAAAAAATACACTTTCAAAGAAAAATGCTGTCAAGTGTTTGGATTTTTAAGGTAAGCTAAATGAGCCATAATGATATACCGACTTTTCTTAACAGGTATTTTTTATGTCCGAGTTGCATTTTTATGCACAAGCAAACATAGCGTGAGCAAAGTTCCCAAGAAGTTTATTGACATAAAGATAAAGAGTAGTGATGGTTGTGTGACATCATTGGGGACATACTTTATCAATATTGTCCATATAGCCCACCTTACAACCCTTTGCCATTTGACTGTACAATTCGGCCAAAAAGCTATTTACAAAAAAATAAATATAGATATTTTAGGTACAGCTTTTAATGGTCTTTTTACTGATGCTTAAATGTATTACGTTTTATGTTTTCTTTCCCTTTATCTCTTCGTCCTACATTTTACAAGCAGATGTGCGTTGCTGTGTGTGAAAACAAGGATTACCCACAGTGGGAATGGTTCTTTGAAGATAGAACGTGACCCACATTGGGCGAGTGCTTGTGAATACAACTCCTTCAGTTTGTATGAGTTAGTTTGACTCCCATCATTTGGCACAATTTTCGACACAGCAGCAGTATGTCAGTCAAACTAGGATTCCTGTGAGGGCGACAGTGTGAAACAATAGTTATATGGCATGAAACAATGGTTCCACGGCATGAAGCAATGATAATCGTAACATCACATCGTGTCATTGCTTGGTGCCATCCTTATTTGCCATGGTATCATCGCTTCACACTATCGTCGGGCTGGGCTGCGATGATACGATTTTACGATAGTGGCTTCCATAAGTATTTCATTACAATAATAACATAACAATATTTTCAAATGTAAAAATACTTCATTCTTAACAAATCTTGTGTAGTGAAAACATAATTACTTAAATGTTGAACGTTCGCATAAAACAATAACTCAACTGATATTCATAAAGCATGAACTCTGCATGTAACTCTCATAGGCAGGACATTTGCTAGCAAAACCGTGCCAACATAATGACTGGTTAACAACAAAAAGTAACAATTACAAGGGCATTTGTAAATAAGACGGACTTTCATATAAAAAACGTTATCAACCCGGCTTACTTCCATGGAAGAGCCCGTTACTGACTAGAAACAACGCTTAATTATTTAGTAATAAAACTAACAGCAATGGAATAAAACATGAAGCTTTGCTTTCGAAAACACCTCGGCCATAAAAAAACATTATTGCAAAATGACTGTGAAATCAGATCAAGGTCACTGCTGTTCAAACTAGATTTCGACGGTAAACCTCTTTGAGAGTGACCCGATTATTGTAGCTCAAGAGGTTGAGAAATCATATGCAAGGTAATTGAAACAAGATAAAATGATGGTGCCGTAACCTTGAAATTAGGTAAAGGTGACCCACCATACGAATTGGATGATTATAGCCCAAGCGGTTATTGAGATATTACATGCACAATATTTGAAACGAAATAACATGTTGACTCTATGCCCTTGAAATTAGGTCAAAGTTGCTGGCGCTCACATAGACAGGAAAAGCAAGTGAAACCTGAGTAGCATATCCATGAGGAAAGCACATACAGTGAATCTGAATTAAATCTGTTCATAATTTCAAAAGTTGGAGCCCATAAAACATTGACCAATCTGGTGATATTATATGCCAATTACTTTAACGGCCAACATAACAAAAGTCAGACAGCTGAAACTGTGTGACTGTGTTACGCCTTGTGTAACTACCACATCTGTCATACGGAAGCCATACGCTACTATGGTTGTTATGTCAGACACAGCCTTACACCCGATTTGTAAAACAGACTCCAGGACACTTACGAATGAAACGAGAAGTGGAAACAGTGGAGGCATCTTTTTCGTACCAAGTTGTCATTTTCACACATGCTGTCGAGTATGTCGCAGTCTGTTATCATTTTCTCTTCCCGCAAATGTTTACCCTGATGCTAAATGGTCCGTAACAGTATAGAAAGGTATTATATTCCATGCTGGCAAAAATAAAAGATTAAAAGAATCATTGTGCTTTTCAGTGTATAAAATATCAATGGTATTAACAAGTATCTAAGGTATTTAAAACCGGTTCCCGGCAAGGAACAAGAGGTTCAGCAGGTATTCATTAGCTCAAATGGAAGATTTCCTGATTAATCGCATAGCTCCAAAGTAGTTATTTACAAATGCCAGGTAAAAAACCTCATAAACTGATGCCCTGTTTGCTGAGAGGCCCGGACCAATAGGAAGAGTAAGTTGCAAGACACATGTTTGTGCGGTTGGCAAAGACATCGGCAATCACTGGGAAAACTGTATTGATGGCTGATTTTGGAATCCCAATATCGGTTCTCTTTCAGAGCCGGTCACAAACTGCAAAATTGACCCCAAAGTGATGCTCCCTCTTCTTCCAGCTCCAATATCAATATTGAAGTCAGTCAGACAGGTACTTACATTGATTCTGTATCCTAAAAATTATCTTACTAATTAAAGCACCATCTTCATCAAAATACAACCAAAATTAAAGAACAAAAATAATCATTACCAATAAATGGACAGACAGACCGACGGACTCTCTGGTTGCTACCCTCTCACCAAACCCCGACCCAAATATACTCTGGATACCCAACTTAGATCCACAATTCCAAGGCAAGTCAAACTGTCTCTGAACTGTTGTTCACTTTTAGACAATTCTTCTCCATATACAATGCGCTGCAGTTGATTCCCTTCCATGAAGCATGGTAGAGGGCCTTGCTGTAACATACTCACACCTCTAAATAAAATAACAAGATAAAAAACTAACAGATCCTCTGCCATAAGGTAAATGTGACAATTGAGCATGTATATATATATATATATAAATATATATATATATATTCTGAAATAAGCGCCTGTTGATACAACATGGCGTACTGTCACAAGATTCTAAAATATATAATAAAGTAAATAAGCTAGGCTATCACCCAGCAACCAAATAAAGCAGACCCATGTGATAAAATGAACTAAACAAATTAAGCAGTACTCCCCAAGAGAAACTGTTATGGCTGATTCATGCATGTTACAGGGTAAACTCTGTAAATAGGCATCACGAATCCCCGAATTTTCCACGAGCTTCTTGCCTCGCCTTAACAAATGGTAATAACAGCCAATCGACAAATATCAAATAATAAGCAGAAGTCTACCAAACCAAGGATTTTAACCCCTAAAACTTTGGGAGAGCTTTAATAGTTACTTTCATT
>JAVFBX010074420.1:0-16778 GCA_034783855.1 Mopalia kennerleyi | reverse complement strand
AAGCAATAAATTTCCGCTTCACACCCCTCAACCCACTGACCTTCTACCAAATGTGTTTTGAAATGTGTCAGAATGGATTTTTATACTTCTGATTTACCACCGATTCAGATTTTACCTGACATTTATATAATGTACAACAAACAACATAGGTATGCCTATACGTAGGGAGTTTAACCGTTTCTCCACTTTTTTAAAATACGTGAAGCTCTGTTGCACACATGTGAAATAAAGGTTTATTTACCATATGTGAAATTTTTTTTCGCATGTCTGAAATAAATATGTTTATACACATTTGTGAAAATGATTTGAACGTATGTACACAAAATGCTTTCAACCTGTTGAAATAAATTTTACATATTTGTAAAATTAACATTATTTTACATAAATGAAAATCTTTTGAATATATGCAAAAAATTATTTCGACTTAGTCAAAAATGGATTGTACATAAGTAAAATAAGGATGAAATTAATTCAATGTAAGTGCAATGAAGGTAGAAGTGATAAAACGGGTTGCCAACGATTCAGACTAAGCATACAATCTCATTACTTTCATTTAAACAATCAATCAAAGTGTTCTTAAGGTTTAACTGTTTAATGACTGACAGAATGAGTATAGTGATTTATTTATCTAATAGCCTTGTCTGTTGTTTCCTTGAATACATATTTCGTAAATATTTTAGGGCTTTAACGCATTTTACTTTGAATTTAAACCTGCGTATATAATGTATTGATTCCATGTGCAAGAGATTTTAGTTTTCAAGCCCACCTCGTTTGGTTCTGTCTAACCGCGCCTCTCTTGCTTGCATTTACTCAGAAGTATGTGCTTTGCAAACATATAAAAACAACTGCATTGATTTATTTATAAATATTAACACAAGATTTTTATGACCTATGTGTACGGACATTAATATTGATTTTAAAAAATTAAATATTTAAGCGCGTGGACCAGTATTATATGTTGGTTCCGAACCCTGCCTAGAAATCGTTCCTGTACTCTCTTCTATCAACATATTGTGTCCACGACCTCATCGGCCATTGGGCTGGGCCTACTATTTATCAAGTCGTGCTTCGTATGATTTAAATCAACAGCGAGTTTAGGTGTAACTGGTTAATTAAAAACGCTACAAGGACATTCGGTAAAATCGTAAAAAAATAATATATGTTCATGTTATTGAGTTCAAATAGCTACAGATATGTTTTACCATGGGTGTCAATAACATCCACTGTTGTGTTCGTTTCTATTCCGAACGAAATTTCAATACCGATATGTATTATAATAATATTCGCAACATACAGCTTAACTTGTGATGTGAACTACATACGTACTTCTTGATAGGAATAACATACAGCCCCATTGGTGGTACGAACAACATACACATTATTTACAGATGGGAACAATAAACAGCTTCATGAGTGTGGGGAACAACATACAGCTTCATTGTTGATGGGAACAAAATAGACATATATGCATATTAAAAATTTTGGCGACTCCATTATGTAGAATAGAGCTTCATTGGTAATGGGAACAAATTACAGCTTCATGGATGAGGGGAACAACATACAGCTTCATTGTTGATGAACACAACATGCAGCTTCATTGGTAATGAGAACACATACAACTCCAATGGAGTTGTTAATATCATACAGCTTCATTAGAGACCAGAACACCATACAGCTTCACTGGTGATCGGAACAAAAAAAAGTTTCATTGGTGATGGGAACAACATATAGCTTTGTTAGTGATGGGAACAACATACAGCTTTGTTGGTGATGGGAACAACATACAGCTTCGTTAGGGATGGGAACAACATACAGCTTTGTTGGTGATGGGAACAACATACAGCTTTTTTGTGATGGCAACAACATACAGCTTTGTTAGTGATGGGAACAACATACAGCTTTGTTGGAGATGGGAACAACATACAGCTTTGTTAGTGATGGGAACAACATACAGCTTTGTTGTGATGGGAACAACATACAGCTTTGTTAGTGATGGGAAAAACATACAGCTTTGTTAAGGATGGGAACAACATACAGTTTTGTTAGCGATGAGAACATAATACAGCTGTGTTAGTGATGGAAAAAACATACAGCTTTGTTAGGGATGGGAACAACATACAGTTTTGTTAGCGATGAGAACATAATACAGCTGTGTTAGTGATGGGAACAACATACAGCTTTGTTAGTGATGGGAACAACATACAGCTTTGTTAGGGATGGGAACAACATACAGTTTTGTTAGCGATGGGAACAAAATACAGCTTTGTTAGTGATGAGAACAACATACAGCTTTGTTGGTGATGGGAACAACATACAGTTTTGTTAGCGAGGGAACAACATACAGCTTTGTTGTGATGGGAACAACATACAGCTTTGTTAGTGATGGGAACAACATACAGCTTTGTTAGTGATGGGAACAACATACAGCTTTGTTAGGGACGGGAACAACATATAGTTTTGTTAGGGACGGGAACAACATACAGTTTTGTTAGTGATGGGAACAACATACAGCTTTGTTAGGGACGGGAACAACATACAGCTTTGTTGTGATGGGAACAACATAAAGCTTTGTTGTGATGGGGACGACATCTCCAACTCGCTGATAATGAAAACAACATGTCGATCACATTGATAATGGTAACGATCTAACCTCAGTGATGATGGTAACGACATGACGACATCAATGATGATGGTAACGACATGACAACCTCAGTGATGATGGTAACGACATGACAACCTCAATAATGATGGTAACGACATGACAACCTCAGTGATGATGGTAACGACATGACAACCTCAATGATGATGGTAACGACATGACAACCTCAATGATGATGGTAACGACATGATAACCTCAGTGATGATGGTAACGACATGACACCCTCAGTGATGATGGTAACGACATGACAACCTCAATGATGATGGTAACGACATAACAACCTCAGTGATGATGGCAACGACATGACAACCTCAATGATGATGGTAACGACGTGACAACCTCAGTGATGATGGTAACGACATGACAACCTCAGTGATGGTGGTAACGACATGACAACCTCACTGATGATCGTTGTCACAGATTTACCTTAATGATGATGGTAAACCCAACTCAACCAAAGTAATGATGGCAACACATGCCAACCTCACTGAGACGCTGTTACCATTATCACTGAGATCGATGTGTTGTAGCCATCATCACTGCGGTTGAAATCCTGTTACCATCATCACGGAGTTTATGATGTAGTTACGGTAATACCATAATCTCAACCTCAGTGATGGTGGTAACAGCATTTCAACCTCAGTTCTCACTAACCATTGTATCACACACAGCCTAATCCATGTTTGTCATCATAAAGAGCATCACTGGTGATGGTAGGCTAATAACGTAGCCTCATACACCCATTCATTATGGAAACCACATGTAGACTCAATCACACTTAAAAAAAGTCTCACACTGCCTATGGAATAAATCGAGCTGCATACAGACTAGAGGTTTTTGTCTGGAAAGCACATCGATAAAACCGTAATAGTTATTTAACTATGATTGCAAGACCATGAACGTTGATAAACAATCATTCATATATAAAAAAACAGAGCAATTTCAGGCGACACAGTACAAAATGTCTGGGGTCTGTTACAATTTGTTTGTGTGTCCGTTTATTTGTTTCTTCATTCTTTCATTCATTCATTCATTCATTCGTTCATTCATTCTTTCATTTATCATATATTCATTAATTCATTCATATGCATATTTTTCTCTCTTCATTTATTCAAAATATAAATTCTGCTACCCAGAGGCAACACAATTTTCTTTCTCTATTATAAAACTATACGTTTATTTATTTGATACAATATATATATTTTTAAATATAATATATATTTATATATTTGTTTACATCCCTGTTCCAATGTGATTGCTTTTCATTCATTTATATAATAATAATGTTATATTATCTTGATTCACGGTTCAGATATATACGGGCATGTCTCCTAAGTCAGTCAACGTGTCCATTAGTATGGAATTCCAGGGAGCTTATCTTTACTTCTGTTTATATTGTCAAAACATAATAATAGGGAGTAGACGTAATTCAGCAATGGTTAACAACTATTTTATTAACTTAGACGGTAACTCAAGGTGAGAAATATCCCTCAATGTCATGACGGAGACCATTGAATATGTCAGGCACATAAATTTTTATCAGCCCACTTACAGCAGCAAGTATTTACACATCTAGTTAAGCAATGGACAAAAAGTATTTATCAAAACGAATTGTATTCTATTCCGTGTAGGTTAACACCTGCATCGAAATGCTGATTGTATTGATTTTGTGTTACTTATATATTTACCATTGTTGACTTGTTCAAAAAGTGCGCAATTTTCTAAGTCAATATTGATAATATTTGTATTTTAACGACAAGAATGTTCATATTAGCATGGATAGGTTCTGATTATACCCGATGTAGAAGTGACTTTGAAGATTCCGATCTGTTCAGCTACCAATTTCGGGGCCATTGTGCGACATAACATTCGTTCAAATAAAGATTCCCAATTCTTCTCAAATACATAGAGACCTTTTTCACAGAGTTGGTGTCGCACGAGGTCTATCGTTCTATATTTAACTCCAAAGGTTATCCGGTTATTAATTTATGTGGCAGTATTTACCGACTGGTCCTATTCGCCCGTATAATGAACACTAGACCCCAGAGGCTAGCTATATCGTCACACCCATTAGAAAAGCATAAAGACTTGTCCTGAAATTAGAGATATGGGGTTCTCGAGGTTAAGGTTTGTTTGACCACGCCCTTTTTAAATGAGACAGTATCGAGGGAGTCGCTTCGACAAAAATTCTCTTGTTGTGAATAAATCGTGTAATCTTAACAGTATTATAAATGCATTTCATACCTTATTTTTCATTGTCTTTGTTGTTCTAAAAACAGAGTAAAGTGTGTTTTGGACAGGCATATGAGACAAGTCGTTATGTCACTAAAATTGGATTCGTGCAATTTTGTTTACAAATGTCGAACGGAATGGATAATTTACAATTGTTAAAAAACATATTGATAATTCAAAATGTAAGCTTATGCAAAACTGCTTACTATATGCATCAATCAACCTCAAGTTCCCGTTTCCCTCTCTACGTATATTCCACTATTGCAAATCTCGATATCTTATTAAACAGTCAAATATGCATGGTTAAAGTATCTTACATCTGTACTGTCTAAACTGTTGGATGCTTCTTCGCTTCACTTTAATGAAAGATAAAATAAGACAATTTATCTTAAAAAGCTCAAATACATCTTCAACCAATATGGCTGCCTTCTAAGACGGCCCTGTACATTGCAATACTAAAACTATATCATGACCATCAATTTAAATATAACAGTAAAATTAAATGTTTAGTTATTAAATCCGATTTACTATATCTTGTTTTCCCTTGAGATCTGTCAAATGGACTTCTTCTACCTTTGACACACGTGGATGTTTGCTTGAAAACTTTCATAATATAATATTTTGTTAAGCATGGGTTGATGCTAGATAAATTTAACACATCTACATGCGTTTTTAACAACGAACTCTACTCATCCCGTAAGTGCATTCATTAAAAATATTAATGGGGTTAAAAGTAGTATTTCATATTGGTTGCACTATATGTTGGTTGGTAAAATAATATTGTTTGACATTTTCTAGCATTTAGAAAATACAGAAAGATTTCTAGTTTTACAGATTCTACATCAGACAATTCTGTCAGGTTTTGACCTGTTAATTCCGGATTCAAACCTATGAACGTAGTTGATAGGTTTGTACAAATCAGCCAACAGGTATTACTTTTGCACACGTTCGGGAATGGGTCAAGTAAAAAAAGTTGATGAAATTGAATGAGAATGATTATAAGTTTTTGTCAATTCAAGAAGGCATATGACAGATAGAACTCTGATGCATGAAGAACAATTGCGTCACAGCATCGCGTGACCCCATGCCAGCCAATCAAAAATCGACAGAAATACAATAGATCAGAGGGGGTTGAAAACGACTGGTTCAAATTATACCAGTCTGTTATATGCCAAATTAACCCCCAACGGACACTTGGCCGCAATCTATTTTGTGGTTGTGTGATGAAGAACAAAACAGATTAATTCTGACAAATCCTTGGAAGTCCCATGTGGCGGGTATCTCATACATATTTGACCACGGAGTCGACCTGCTCACTGACATCAAATGGACGGTGTTTGTAGCAACCAATATTGTATTTCCGCTTTCAGTTTTTATAGTTTGTAAATTTGTATTTTTTAATGTTTTCCGGTGTATATTGTGGTCATTCCTCACGGACCAGGGCGGATACACAAATTACCGTCTGACCACAGTCGTCTTAATAGCCCTGTCCTTTAACACGGAGATTATCAAATAATCAGTGAGGATATGTATACATAAACCCGTGTGTGTGTCATGTGATATAGAAACCATACGTTCGCCTTATAGTTTAATGAATGGATTTCTCATCAGTTGTTTATTTTATATTGAAGCAAGAAATGTCAGTAAATACAAAATCAAACATTTAGAGAAGCAAACTTAGAAAACAAAACAAACGGATCTTTTATGAAATTAGGATGAATTAAAGACAACAAAAACACCTGTTGAAACATAACACACGTTAACAAAATCCTTATTGTTTAGTTTTTCATCCACACGACTAGCATTCGTTAGTTCAAGAAAATGTATGAGATATTAATATTAATTTTGACAGCGATTGGGAAGGATAAGTTTAATATTTATTTATTTGTTTTGTGTTTAAGCTGTACGTGCCAGTGTAACGCTTAAAGGAGGGTTAAATTTTATGATAGACTGCGAAATTTGAGAACAGTCTGACTGTATTGTTGCACAAAATCTGTAAGAAACAGTTAATTGTTTCGAAAATTATCAGATCTCCTTGTGTCAGTTTAATATTTGGCCAAAATAAAGTATAATGATGCGTATTAGCCGATGAACTAAGAGAAAGTGTAATAAACAAAAGTACAAATGCTGGTGAATAGATTCTAGATGAACTATTCTGCATAACACCAGGGCAGTACATACTCGTACCAAATACAGGCCACTGAATATTGACGATTTTAATAAAACACAGAGAGAAAAACATTTCAGATCTGCTCGGAGCTAAAAATGAGTGACCTTGCATGAGAGTAATTTCTCCCTAGCCATCACACATGTTTCCAAAGAGATATACTACATAAGCGACACACATTTGTATTTCATTTTGATACAGTTTTGACAACGTATACATAGAGGTACGTATTAAAATAACATGCAGCTCGTTGGTAATGTGATGTACACATCACGTAATAGTCTTTTAGATTGTCCTGTTCACTACACAATGTGCCAAACTAGAATTGGTTAAACCTTTAAGCAGTGTTTGCCCTTTGACTTGGTCCGTGCACCATCGGGTATTTGTTGGATAATGGTGTCGTTGAATGCGTTTTAAAGAGATTGGGAAACGGAACTACATTCCACTGAAGAGTTTACTTTACCGAACACAAAAATCAATCAAAATAACAGACTTAAACAGCTTTATCCAATCTTGAAAGGCTTTAAAAATTCTCCTATACCGAAAGCATTTACTGAATCGTCTATGGAATTGTCCTTCAATAAAAACAAAGCAATTTTATTGAAATAATTTTTTAAAATGTGAGTTCTTTGTCTTCGCACGATTTTTCAGCAATAAAAGGCAGCTTGTGTTGACATCCCCTGCACATCCATAAATATATTGGCTATCTTGTGACAAACTGTTGAATTTGAAATTTTGAAAGATTTAAATTAATGAAATATTGAAAATACCCATACATATATTTTTATTGTAGAGAAGTAAAATTTTCTTGCTTCCACCGGGATTTGAACTCGAATTTCTGGCCTATAGCAATACATATATGTATAGTTACAGCATTCTATAGAAATCACATGAGTATGTTCGGGGCTGGTCGACGACGCATCTTGTGTCGAACTTCTATTTTGTAGGCATGTATATTTGCCACCAATCTTGAGCATGTTGTTTAAAATAAATTTATGGGAACATATCATAAAAATAAAAACTTATTAGTATTTTCGTTATTTTGGGATTTCACTTTCTTAGTTTGAACAGATTCTAGTTCAGGGTCTTGGGGTCGATTTCCCGATGGGTTTCACCCTGCAAAATTTTCTGAACTAGAATCTGTTCAAACTAAGAAAGTATTATCCCAAAATAAGGAAAATACTGTTAATCTTCACTTTCTAAAAGACATTAAAATTATTCATAAAAACTTATTATTCAAATCTAAAATAATTTATATGAAAATGAAAAAGGACAATCACTACGTTTATTTGCCAAACATTTCGAGCCGTTTGCTGATCGATGGTGAAATAAAGAAAATTTTGGCAGGGTCTTGAGTCCAAGGTTTGTTTTCTCACATGAACATGCCTGTTAGTTTATTTTCCCTATTGTAAAGGTGTCATGACTTCTCCTAGTTAGACTTGGCAAGTCATAAGAGCATCTCTATAGGCACAGCCTGTACTCCCCTAACAACACCTCCAGCGTGAAGTGTGGTCGCATATTGCCATGTACGGACACACATCCTTCCAACAAAACAGCCCCCACAAACGACCATTTTCCTCTTGCCTGAAAAGTCGTGTCCGAGTGTTCCAATAAATAACAGTCCTTGTTTTGGGATGTGTTGTTTTTGTATCTATGCCAGAGCAGTGGGGATTTCTACAAGGTGATTGAACACGAGAATCAAATATCTAATTTGTTTACCGCTGTAAGTCATTGTTCTGAAAACAGTTTGGAAACTCTCTCGAACTAACACTGACACATTAGACGTGTGAAAAAAAGGCTGAAACAATTTGCAATATGCAATTTTTGGAAATGTACCAAATTAAGACATTTTATTATTTAAGCGTGTCGAGTGCATATTAAATGCAAATCCTTGCCTTTGTTCAAAACATTCTGATGGATTGTTTTTTGTTTATTTGTTTCTTCTTCTTTTAAATGCCGCAAATAATAACATTTTATTTAGTTTCTGGTGTTCTAGAATACTATTTTTAAAAGTTGCGTCTAGTTTTCGTAGATTTATTTGTTGATCCAAACTGCTTAATAAACTTAATCTGTAATAATAACATATTTTTAAAAACTGATTTGTGCTTTTCAGATATTTTTTTTCTTTACCTTTATTGTCATAACTGTTACTCTTACGAACTGTATTGTTCCTGTCAGTGACGAATAAGATGCGGGTATATCTCTCCGTATTTAAAGCTTAAGATTATCCTCGACATATCCGATTTACTTCAATCTCTTTCGACGAAAGTGTCAACATTAACGTCTTTCTCCAAAATGTTGAGCTGTTATAGAAACAAAGAGACCATAAAGGGATTGAGAGGGTGGAATGGGTCATAGTGAGTTCTGAAAGGGTTCGCAAAAGAGGTTAGGTTCTCCGATATGAACCCATTTCTAACTGATTGGTTTGTTGAACTTAGGTCTGATCTCGTGCAAGCCATATCCTGGTAGTTTGGGCCTACTTTACAAATAACTCAGACATTATTTATTCATTGCAATTGAATAACAGAAATATTTTATGTCGCAACAAAGAATTTCCAAAGCTTGTCGAATTGCACCATCAAGACAACAGCTATATCCTTTTACAGAATGAAAAAAATATTAATGTTTCATGATTGAAAACATTTGAGTCTTGAAAACGCAAGGGTAATCTGGTAAAGGGTTAAACCAGGTTTAAATGAAGCCTAATGCAACAGACCTGGTATTAACATGGTTAGGTAGTGGGACAACATTATCTGCATCCAGGGATACCCCGGTATCTACCTATAGAGTCGTTAATATGGGCGATTCGGATCCTAAACTTTGCCGTTTGTGGCTTGGTGTATAGCGTTGGCTCACTGTTTGCTGATCTCTATTGGTGACCGTTTGTGGCCAGCGAGAAGGATAACATCAATGCCTTTCTTCACCGCTTCACACTTCAGCCATATCGTTTTTCGCGAAGACGTGCTGCTTACAACTGTCTCTCAAACCATTGCCGGGCTCTTGGTGGCAGAAAAGAGGGTAACCTAGCCTGAAAATATTCCCGATATGGTCGCTTGATTCTGACAACAATGCCGATTTCACACGGTTATTTTTCTCTAGAACCGTCAAGATTTTGCACTTCTGAACCTTGGGATAAAAACATCCTTATATGTCAAGACTACATACTAGTATAATATATGTATACAGAAAGAAGCATACAAACTAAATAGATATAACATTCGTCCCGTTTCTACCAATAATTTGGTTAAGTTATTGAATTAAAAAGTTAGACACAAAACCATTCAAACATATTATCATCGGAACAAGGATTTTCATGACAATAACTACAAAATAAATCCAATAATATAAATATATTAAAGACTTGGTTTTTAATTTTTGAATTGTATAGGTTCCTACTTTTATTAAAAAATAATATTTTCGGGGATAAATTCTCATTTGTGGATAACCATCATCTATAGCAGCATGCGAGTTCTGTACAACAACTCATTTAGATGGCTGTTTCATTACAGGTACGATTGTAGTGCATGCTTTATGTTTGTCATGAATGAAATAATGCGGAAAAGTGCTTATCAATTTAAAAAAATGTTAGTAAACTAATATTTGCTTGTTGGAACACTCCAGAATAGTGGTGTTAAACTGCACTCCGCCCTTGAGATAGGGTGGCAAAGCTTGCTATACAAGGCGTTATAGCCCTTTTAAATCTGGTTGAAATCAACACCGTAACTATCTATGGAACTTTGTTCTGGGAATAAATTTATTATTTTCATTGTATTATTATTATTATATGCACAAGAAACTCATACATAACGTTTATTTTTTTAATTAAATTTGTATTTTTCGAAATGATATTCACATTAGCACATCGTTTTTAGTTAGATCGGAAAAAAGGATGTAGACCTGAAGAAACAAGGATTTTTTGAATTTCATATACTAAAAAGAATGTTTATTGACAAATATGGACTGAGCAATGTTTTTTTGGTTGAACATGAATTGGGCTCTAATAGCAAAACGAAACAAATGAGATGAACTAAACAGGCCCTATAAAAATAATAACAAAAAAGGGAATTGTTTACGTGTAAAAAATTTTAAAAATAATGTCGACAGTTTTCCTGGCCATGAAAAGGGAAATTTATTAATAACTGAAATTAGGAAGCTGTCTGAAACTAAAAACTCGTGTGATTCGAGGGAAAATAATGAATGAACACAGACCAGACTCTGTTGTGAAGGTTTGGCCAGTTATTGTAGTACTGCTTGGTGTGTTAGAACTTGTACATTTGGATTTTTTATCCAATAGATAAACTTTGATCGTATCTTTTTTAAAACAATCTTTTACCACGTTTATTAAAATATTGTCCATGAATGAGTCTACATTTAGCACCCGTGATGGAAGTAAATATGCAAATAAGACAAACCCGCGCGCGCTCTTATTTATTCGAACTCACACTTCTCTTCTATACCTACAAGACATTACTATTGATATATTCCCAAACGTGGTGGAGAATTTTCATATTTCGGGCATAAATTTAAATCAGAGCTGACTGGGCAAAACCAGTGAGATTAATTTTTCTACGAGAAGAAAACAATGTCTTATGAAATATTCGGTTTTATTGACGTAGACGTTGTACACAGTTCATTCAAAGATTAGACACTGGGGTACATGTTCAAACTTATCACAGCAATAAAATCCATTTAATGTGTATCTTAAATTTTACGATTAAAGTCAGAAAGTAGTTCGAATTTTCATGACTTTCAAATTCAGATTTTGGATTATATTAACATACATTTTATTTAATGTTGGTGTTGGCTGCAGACTTTCTTATGAAATCCATGTAAATTTTTTATAGCCTATAAATAAAATATGGAATAAATATTGTTGAAAATCTCGATCTTTAATTTTTCCTATGAAAGTTTACAAATAGTTATAAAAATGTTCGCATCATTAATGGGTGTATAAAAGTTATTTTTTAACAACCCTAAAACAAACAAAAGGCATTGAGTTTTTCTTTAAGTTTAAGTTTATAAATGTGTTTGTAGCTTTTTCGTTGAAAAATGTTTCAAATGTTTATATCGTTCTTTGCATTAATTAAACAACAGCGGTAGTTCCAACAGGCTTCTTCAAAGACGGATTTTAATTTTTCTATAGCAAGAATCAGAAACAATATAGCAAGTTTGATACAAATTATCTTAGTAGCTTAAATATAATACGTATACGCAATCTTTCGTTGACTGATCGATTGATTGATTGTTGTTTGACGCCTTTCTTAAGTGTATTTCACTTCTAGATTTCACAACATGGGTGTAAAGCGTTTCCATAATGTTGGAAAGTTTATTATCCTCCAGTGCTAAGTAAAGACAGCATTGGTACGCTTCAAACAAAACTGCCCTTAGCCAGAGGGGCGCACGCTCTTGTCATTTCAACGTAAATGCTATTCAAACGCTGTACAAGAGCAAGATTTTCGTAATTTTATTAATTCGCGCTAAAAAGTTGTTAGATAAAAATGTATTGTTTTCTAGCATATGGGACTTTGTTAGTTCTGGGGGAGTGCAGAAATAATAATCTAAAACAACAGAGGGTGGTTTTTTCTGTATTTGTTTTTGCTGGGTTTTTTGTGCAAGGACGCATGGCTCATAATTTTATATGGATTTTCGTATCAATTCAAATATAAATGTAGACCAGCTATTTGTGCGATTCTATAAACTGTTTAACTCGAAATTATACAGTGTTGGTTTTATATAGAGTTGAAAGAGCCGATTTATTTTCTTAGAATAATCTCCAGAAAGAGAATAATGGGAACTCAAAGCCTCATTGAATCCTACCAACGCCAGATAAAACAACCGTTGTTCTTAGTCTTTAAGAGGAAAAGAGAATTAGATGTTAAGAAAGATCCCTTAGTCTTATCCACGAAATATAAACTTGTCAGGATCGAAACTAATCTTAAAGAAAGGTTATGTCATTGGACTAAAGACACTACATGCTCTATCAAAAGAACAGTTACCATCTGTTTTAAAAAGAGGTTGCATTTACTAATTTTAATCAATCAGGGTTCGCATCGCTAATTGAACCTTTTTAGAACTCTGTGCAAACTTTCATCTCTTTAAGTGTCTGATTTTCAACCATCTTATTTTGAGAACGAGGCGTTGCTAAGGGAATCGACCAACTCGGCACGAGCTGGGTTTGGTAACCATGGCATTGGTTTGAGTGTGAACTTTGCTAAGACAAGTGATACTAGTGCCGGGGTTTCGTTGTAAAAAGAGGATGCAAAATTACAGTCTTTATTTAATCGATTGTCTAATGACCACAATGAAATATATACTGTTATTACCTCAATCAATAAAAAACTTAAATGAAAAAAAAGTCAGTATATAACTTTATATCCACACGAAGGTGTAGTTTGTCTTGTTATGTCATGTCAGAAAAAAGCTTTAAATCATATAGACCTGGTGATTATTAATAAGAAAAAAGAAACTAAATATTTGTGCATAATGCACACATCAAAACAACGGCAAAATCTTAAATAGAGAGCAAAATAAACTTAATAGCGTGGGTAAAACCGAAATTTGTCTCTACCCCTCTCTAATCTTTACGCGAATCGTTATTATTTTTAAAAGTTGAATATCCCTAACTTGGTTTGTTTTATTGCTGTTTGTTTATGTGTATAAAGTTACCTAGCGCCTTAGCGTGCTTGCGGAATTTTTCACGGGTCACCTTTTGTGAGAAAAACAAAATATTGAACGCCTACCAGACTCAAAAGAATAATACATGTAAATAACATGTTGTCCTTTATTAAGTTGATATTCTTCTCAAAAGAATGATTTTTTTCCCGACAACTATAGTCTGTCATTATAGTTAAACATTTATATATGATTTAAGCCGAAGTTGGAGATATGAGCTATTTCCTAAAGTTACTCGGTATATCAATTAAATAGACGTTTCAAGTTTAGTTACCACTTGTTATAGATACTGATACCGAGGATGGTAATGTATCTACAGAAGGGTCGACTAAGTACTTAATAGTGGTTTGGTTTCAAGATGTGACGGACAATAAGCGAATGTAAACAGGGTTGAAACTTGAACTCGGACGGTGATAATGTACCCCTGAACACGAGTGTTGTGCTGACCAGTAATATTTTACTACTGTTACGCTGCAATGGGATCTCAAAGTCAGCCGGTTAGTTAAAGAGTTGGTTAACACAGCTACCCTATTCCTGAGCCCTGTGCACCCTGTTAAGACACCGGGGTCTATCGCTACCTGACCAGAGTAACCTGGTAGTAAAACTGAGTTAATGAAAGGATCCAGGGATAGTTGTTTGGTTTTAGCTTAGCGTTGTTTTGAAATATTTGACAAATTTGGGTGACAATAATGTAGGAAGGACTAGCTGTATTGTTGGGTACCCGTTCTCGACCCTTAAACATCCCCGGGACTTGTTCACAAGCCCTGCACGGTGAAAAGGTGGGGACTCTCATCAGCTCGATTCATTCAGATAGACACAACCTTTCCTACGGCTGTGTAGAACAGTAGCTATTGGAGTACTCGCTGAAATCAATTACGGGTTCAATTCAATGCTTGTATTCTGCAAACATGTAACATATTCTGTGTAATTAACATCCATAAGGAGAGAGAACGTTGTCTGTCAATCATCGTCAGCCGTCATAGTGAGGTCTCGAGCGTGTCTATATCTACACATGCATGAAACTGACCTCTCAGTGACGTCGTGGGTCAAAATGATGTGATGCGGAATCCTGATTGGTCGATGGTGGCAGTTAGCTCCACCCAGTGTTCGGTTACAAGCCAGATCGCATGCCTTGCGTCCTATTTCTGTCAAATTGATAATTTAAGATACCTTAGAGGGATTGTAAACCATTACTTTCTTTTCAGGGATTTAGTCGAACTTCAAAACAGTAAGTTAAATTCTCCTTCTTGTTGTCATTCTTAAAGACGCGAATATCGATATGAAAATAGATGTTAGATTTGAGCTAAGTTCGTTTGGCGGATGACTAATGCTTCAATGCACGGAATCGTGTTTATTACTGGACCATTAATATGGTTTCTAATTTTTACAGGAGATAATTATTTCTGGAGAAACACCGGCGTGAAGTGAATGCCAAATACAAAGAGAATGGGGGTAGACCGTTAGTACAATCTGGCGTAACCCACATTTCGTGCTAGTAGCACCTTTTAAGCAATTACAGTTAAAGTAATCTTTGCCCAGCGATGTGATATTTATTGAATATGAACCGTAGCAAAATGACAGTTTGTCGATAACTCCTGACATGTCCGCCATTTTTATTACGCTCCCATATTTCTCCATAAAGTCTGGATTCATATATAACGACCATATGAGCTCACTTTACGCTCCTGGACACATGTTAAGCTCAACACTACGCTAGGTAATTTTAACCAAGTAAAATTTGAAACATCATAATGAATGTTCTATATTTGTCATTAAAATGACATTAGTTTGAAGATTAATATGAATGCACATTCATTATTTATTGAATGCATGCAATATACAAACACCGTAAACACAGCATTCAAATTCAGCATGAGCCACACTATGTATTTTTAAAAATAAAATTGTTCAACAATTCAGGTTTCAAATAGTGAAAAATCTTAGAACGTTTGTTTTTGGGGGATTTACCATTGTTGTCTTTGAGGCCGGTACTTTTGTTGTCATAGGATTAATGCGCACGGTTATTACATATGTACTAAACGTAGACCGAATAGAATGCTTCAATCTTCCCTAATCTCTTTCAACAGTCAGAGTCTAGACTAGGATTACTCAACATAAACAGAGACTTTTCCAATACCGTCGAACCAGGACCCCAAAATAAATTCCACGTTTGCTTTTAAAATATAGAGACTACAGTCTGACTGACACAAAAGATAAACAAAGATGATTCAATATTTCGTTTTATTTATAAATTGGTTTCTTCCTAAATAAAATCCTCGCATTAAGTATACGCCCTGTTATGCTGTAATAAAGTGAAATATTTGATTAAAAGAATGTTGGTACTCCTGTAAAAAAAATAAACATGAAACACATTTTCTGATGTTTTAAAATATGACTTGTTTGAGGCATTAATAAATTGGTTAGATAGATTACAACTGATTTCATATTTCTAAACGTCTGACGTTTCCAGGGCTGTTCAGTCACTATATATAATACTGTTCTCAAGAACACTTTTTAATATATTCTTCTTAATTTATTATGAAGAGAAAATAATTGTTGTTCCCTATTTTTTAAATTTTATTTGACTAATTCAATGCAATTTTCAGAAAATGGTATTGCTATCATCTTCATTTGATTTATGAGAAACAATTACTTTTTGTTTTTTAAAAAAATATTACAGCTTTTTGACTTATATTTTTAAATATTACAACTATTATTGCTGTTGATAACACTGAACTTGTATAGTTTTCGATTTACTGTTGAGTTTCTTGTAGATGACCAAATGTATTTTGTCCGCATTTTATATACGATTTAACCCTGATGTCTTTCTTTCAGCAAATTAAATAATTGTTCTCAGGTAGTTTTGCTTGTTCTCTAATTTTTGCGATCATTTACTAACATTCAAATAAATAATGTTCATGTCAAAAATGTAGGATTAAGTTTTGGTATGTCTGGGGTAAATCTAATATAAATTTAAATCGTTCTGTTCATATTTTAAGACTACAATCACAATATGTTATAATGACAATTAAATTAAATGTCGCGTAA
>JAVFBX010074309.1:0-16778 GCA_034783855.1 Mopalia kennerleyi | reverse complement strand
CTTGATTAGACACAAGACAGAAAATCAATTCATGAATCTGTCCCCTCTTTGACCCTTCCCTTCAAAATATCTTAACACTGTGGGCGTCAAGATCCATTCATGGATCTCTTGTTTCTTGCCCGGCTTGCATAATAAAGTCTTGTTCTTTCAAATGGAAACTTAAATCTACATAGAATTGATCCATTGCCATTTTTTTTATACACAAGCAGTACTAGTTAAAATGTCCTGATGTATTTGTTTTTGTATTTATATAGTTGTCAGTGTCATTTAGGACTGATAGCAGCAGACTTCCTTTGAATAAGGAAAAACAAACAAAATGATTTTTTTTTTTAAATTTTGAATTTTTTTTTTTTATCCAAATGGTTTATACAAATGAAATTTGAACAGTTATGGTGGTTACTTTAAATGAGTATGACACCAAAAAGATGTGAGATTATAAAAACAAAAATTCTCTTTGTAGAACTGAAAGAAGACAAAGTAAAGAATGGCAAGCGGTTATGGAAGAGGTGGGCGCGGAGCAGCTCTGTTACAAGCTCTTCAGAAACCCACACGTAAACCAGGCCAATCAGAAGAGGATACGCAACCTACACAAGTAATAACGCTTCTTTGGATAACACTTTCTAAGTTTCAATGTCGAGCATCAGGTATAGGAGTGAGTCACACGTTGTGGCTTCGGCAATCACAGGGGTGGTTTTTACAAGGTGTCCTCCTGGTTTTCCATCGTAATAAGGCAAGGTGCAGTGTGAAGTGGACAATCTGTCGTCACAAAAGTGAAATACCCTTGAGTACTACAACGTTAACCCCCCAATGAAACAAACAAACAAAATCCTGTAATGGTCTTGAGCTTCAAAAAGTTAGAACTAGAATCTGTCTTAACTAAGAAAGTGTTCTCACAAATTAACCCCAAAAATGGTAATTTAAGTTACTAAACAAGACAAAAATTATTTATTATACGGGTAATGTTTAAAAATTAAGTTTATTTACTTACAAGTATGTAATTACCCACCTTGTTTGTAAACGTACTGGATGCAATGTTTTTGATATCAAGAAAATTGCTATAGCTATATCATTCACAAAGTTCTGAGCAAACTTAAGTTAAGAATATTCACTTTAATATAGCAGACTGTTGGGTTTGCATGTAAACAGCATTGTATTAAACAACCTTTCTGGGATCATGACTTGGTTGCCAGTTGCCACCAGGAAAATAGACAATGTGTGTTACCACTGAGTTAAGTCATTTAATACCAGTCTAAAATAAAATTATGATACAAATTGTTTTGATAAAACATATTGACATATTGTGGTATTAATAAATGATATTGATTGTATATTTTGAACAGCCCATTGGTCCAGGAGCTGTAGATCCTAAACCTACTATCAGTGCTCCTACTCCAGTCAGTTCAGCACCTGTCGGGAGGGGTCTTGGTAGAGGGGCCCTATTAGCGGGACTTTTGAAACAAGCCCAAAGCTCTGGTAAGCTACAATATATAGAGGATATAACACATTGATTTTTAAATACCATGAATATTAATTGAGTGAGTGGCGAAAGAAATAACCCATGAGATGCAATAAGTGGATTATCCTTTCAACCATTGACAAGGCCATTATTACGGTATTCAAACTGTTCTGTGCAATATAATAAATTCATAAATCAAAGCTGTTTTATTAAATTTTTCTATGACCATTTCAATGTGGGCAAGTCGTAACAGAATGACCCTATTCTCAAGGTGTCCTAGAATAGGACATTTTTTGAAACCTGAAGACAAATGAGGAGTCTTTGTGTTGCCTGGTGATGTGACACACTTTAATATGTAATATCATAATACAAACGACCATCCACAGGTTTGAATTCATCTGTCGAGGCACACCATATGGCTCTGGGAATCAAGGGTTGGTGTTCACAATGTTTTCCTTGGTTTTTATCGTATTAAATTTAAGGACAGAACAGTGTGAAATGAACAATCCGCCATATAAGTGAAATACCCTTGAGTACATCAACCCCAATCAATCAAACAAACAAATCTAGTAGTATTTCACTCGATCACAATGTTTGCATGCTTTTCCATTGTTGTGTTACTTTTGGATCACTTTGTTTTCGTATTCATGTTAGTGTCCAGAAATTGTTATATACCTTATTGCCAGTGACATGACATACACAGTTAAAGAAAATGTATAATTTTAGAAACATATTTTTATCAGGATCTGTGGCCCAGCCAACAACAGCTCAACCAACCCCACCAGTAGCAGTTCAACAAACCCCACCTGTAGCAGTTCAACCAACCCCAACAGTAGCAGTTCAACCAACCCCGCCAGTAGCAGCTCAAATATCACCAGTTCAGGGTGCAACCAGTATTGGCACATCTGTCGCACCTGTGAGACCGCCAATGGGCAGGGGAATGGCTGCCCTTAGAGCAGCTTTAGGGTAAGTATAGGTTAGAACATGGTACACGACCATATATTTTAAAAAATGACGCGTGTTTGAGCGTGCATTACCTTATTCTAATACTAATTATTAGGTTCCGTACATTTATACATAGATATTTTTGTTCCCATACAAGAGATGAAGTGTACACATAGGTACACAAGCAAAGTAAACTGTCCTATGAACATGTCAGTGTTTTGACCATAAATCTTTGATCCATATGTCATTGTAGTGCCTCAGCTACGCAGTTTGTTACCCCATCAGCAGTTCCCAGCCCTGCTCAACCAACTCCCTCAGTGCCTCAGCCAGTTCCTCAACAGACCAAAGCACAGACACCATCCCCTACAAAACCGTCCTCGGAGCCCCCTACACGAGAGATGGGAGGTCTTTCTGTATCTGAGCGTCGACCTAATGTCAACATGCAAGGTTCAGCAGGCAAAAGGTCAATAACTTTGTCAAAACATATTAAAAAAACAGCTTCTTTAAGTGATGTATGAGAGTGAATATGTAAGAATCCAGTCCTAAATCAAAATGTAACATTTCAAAGAGATGAAACAAAATGTTGCACTTCAAGGTGATCAATCAAAATGTTACTTTTTAAAGGGTCAAGTACAAAGCTATTCACAGAAATCTAACTTTGAGATGTCTTTGAGAGGCAAAAGCATAGTTAGCTTAAGAGAAAATACAGATTTAATAAATGTTTTAAAGCACTATACTATATTTGTTTATAGTGTGAGCATGTCTGCTAATTATGTGAGGATCAAGTGCACGCATGAAGGTGTTTATCAGTACCATGTGGACTTCAAACCAGAGATTGATAGTAAGGGTATGAGGATTCGTCTGATCAACAATTTCAGAGAGTTGTTTGGACCAACTAAAAACTTTGATGGTTTCATGCTCTATACTCCATTCAAACTTGAGCAACAGGTAAGGTTTTGTTTCAGTAAAGAAAATTGTGTATGTGTCTAGTCCATATAGTTCAATTGTGTTGTAGCCTAGGAATCTGAAAATCTGCTTGAAGTGACAACGTGTCATTATTGATATAAAAAAATGTTACCCTTAACACAATAAGAACCCGCGGCCATGGCTTACTGGTTAGTGAGTGTGCTTACTAAAGCCTAGTTTGATGTGCCGTTCACTGAATGTCGACCCTCGGGTGTATGAGTGATTCACACGATGTGGCTTCGGCAGTTGATGGGTTTGCTTTTTCAAGGTTTCCTCTCAGTTTTCCACCGTAATTAGGCAAAGAACAGTGTGAAATGGACAATCTGTTGTCATATAAATGAAATACCCTTGAGTACGACATTCAACCCCAATCGAACAAACTTAACACAATAATGTTTCACTGTGCACTATTTTCATTTGTGATGACATTATTCACTCTAAGCATCCACGTTTTCAGCTTCAATTGTATCCCGGATAAAAAATTGTATATTAAGATATTCTGATCCTTCCAATGTAACAGTGGGCTGCAATGGGAGGGAGCTTTTTATTGCTCCAGGTGCTAAGGGATAGCTCATCATATGATATGAGTGAAATAACCTTAAGTACTACATAAAACCACAATCAAACAAAAGACTAGTCCATGTCAAATGCCATTGTTAACCCTAATACTTTGAAACATGGTGGCATCATACTTATGTTATCATTTCAGGAGACCGTATTAGAAAGTCAGAAACCAACAGATGGCACTCCAGTGACTCTCACAATAAAACTGGTGAAGGTGCTTGCACCAGAGAGCTGTATTCAGCTCTATAACTTAATTTTCAGAAGGTAAGGCTATAACTTTGTAAAAGGTTTTTGATGTACGTTGAGATGAGCTTCTTTTTACCCTGGTGCCCTCAGGGCTATGGGGCAATACTAAGTACTGTCACTCTTTTGCAACACCTTCTCAACTAATCAAATATGTTTTTTTGCTGATATTGAAATTCTCATTGAAATATAAACAATTTGTCACAAGTCATTTATTATGAAGGTTATTTGATAGACAGTTTTTGCATAATGTAAAACATTCAAAATTGATGACACTTGAAACCATGGTAGACCGTAGTCATTCTCGCTAATTTATTTATTTATTTTTTTTTTCTTTCTGATAATTATAAATGGTCTTCATGCTGATAGTACTTTGCAGAGGAAAACAATCAAATTGTTTTTGCCCCTTATCTTTCAGGATAATGTACATCCAGAAGATGTGTCAAGTTGGAAGATATTACTATGATCCTGTTCGCCCAATTAACATTAGTCAGCACATGTAAGTACGCCCAGGAGTCATGTCAATTATTGTTGGAATACACACCTTCATATAGTGAAATACCCTTAAGCACGGCGTAACAGTTAGAAACACTAATCAATCAATCACTTATATGACAGAAGTGTATTTCAACAGTTATTGAATTCAAAACAACCGTGAAATTCTATGTTGGAGATATAATTTTCCTAGACTGCATTTCTACATCCAAACAGCCCTTGGCCAGAAGGCTGGAAAGGAAATGACAAAGATTTTGTAACCATCTATGAGACATGGAGTATAAAAAAAATGTGTAACCGTCCATACATGTTGAGTATGAATGTGTTTTTAACTATCTCTGTCAAGTGGAGCATCAAAGTTTTTGCTTGGTACTAATTTGATTTTGTTTGTACTGAGTGCCTGAAACAATAATTCGAGTTCTTGATTTCCCAAGAATAAACTAAAATATGACTGAGAGGCTGAGGGGTAAAATAAATGCACCTCTTTAGGGGCAAAAGTTATTTTTATACTCCAGAGTCTGTGCTTGATATTTTGTGTTCAAATCTATTTAAAAAGAAGCTAATTTATTGTGACCTATTGCTATTTTATCTGCTTTGTGCTTTTCAGAGTTTATTTCTTATCTCTTGTTTGTTTTATTTATAACGTTTCCTTCTCCAGGTTAGAAGTTTGGCCGGGTTATATCACAGCGTTACAGGAGCATGAAGGTGGATTATTACTGTTGTTGGAAGCATCACATCGAGTGTTACGAACAGAAACTGTACTTCAGTGCATGTAAGTCAGAACTTGTTACAGTTTATTTTGATAAGGAACAACAATAATCAGCAAACAATGAGGAAATAGCTAGGCACATCCATAAACACATTTTGGAAGCTGGCACAAATTTGAAGGAAAACCGGAGAATAGATCCAAAACAGTGACAAACTGTCTGATATCAATTTGTTTTTAGACATACATTAATGAAATTCAACATTAACATATTACCGGGCCTCTAAATATTCTAACCAATAAGAGTTTTAAAATAAATCATGCCCTATGCTATTTCATGGCTTTGTGATGAGTTATTACATTTATAAACAAGGCCTTTACTCGGAGCACCTTTATCTAAAATAAGCGGACTGACTTGGCGATCTCCCTCGGATCCAGCACACAGATTCAAGGTTTTTTCACCCAGCAGTGTCTATACAAAGTTTCAAGTTAGGGTTAAATATCCATAAGAATGACCTTTGACATAAGCCAATTGCTATATCAAATGGTCCCCACCCATGTACATATCCAGGCTAAATGTGTCGCCTGAGATTATTGTCGTACATCTCGCTCCCCTCTCTGTAGCACCTGTTGAAATGAGCTCTTATTTGTTTCAGGGAGAAGATATCCCGATCGAATCCATCTGGGTTTCGAGACCAGGTAATCCGCACTCTGGTTGGTTGTATTGTACTCACCAGGTACAACAATAAAACCTACAGGGTGGATGATATTATCTGGGATAAGAACCCTCAACATACGTTTGCCAGCTCAAGGACTGGAGAAGAGATGTCTTTCATTGATTACTATAAGTAAGCCGTATTTCCATCTTCTATAATATGAGTAACCTTAACAAAGTATCAAATGTTAGTCAAACAAATTTGTTAAATTCTTATAGCCCTGTAGTGCAGAAGGTTAGTAGGGAGGTGCTCTCAGACCTAAAGGCATCATGGAGCCGATCTGCTTGTGATGTTTTTGTATTCACTATTGTGCCTGTTTTTGTCCGGTCTTGTCTTTGTTTGTTGACTGGTGTTCAGGTTTATTTCCTTCATCCATTGGGTTGGCATGCCATCACATGATCCAAAAAAAAATTAAGTATGGTGTTAAACCCCAATCAAATAAACAAATAGTGCCCTCTACTAGTACTTCGCAATAAATGAACATCATGTTTCTTAAAGACCAAAGGTTGTGTTGATGTGATTATTTAAAGTTTTAATTTATTGCCATCATAAAATCCAAATACCGTAAAGTAAGATGTTAAGCACAAAGCAAGTTCCTGTTATTGTTTGGAGAAAGTAAAACCATTGTAAAATCTTTCCATTCTTTTTAGGAAAAATTACAACAAAGATATACAGGATCCAGGTCAACCACTTTTATTACATCGACCAAAGAAGAAGGCATTGCCAGGGGTGAGGCGCTACTCATTAGCTCTTCACATTTAATCTTAGTGACGCTACTTTCTGACAATTATGGTCTTATTTTCTTAAGGATAATTCTTTACAACTGAATATTGAAATGAATAGGTATTGCATCAAATTGGGTGATACTGTTCTATGTGTTTTATAAAGATCTATTGCATTCACTTACCATACAAGTCCGAAGATATGTTAAAAATATTGATTCAATATGATCTGTTATTGTGCCTATGCCTGGGAGAGTTTCTTGGAAGGCAACAATGTTATATTTAAATAGCATTTGAATGAGGTTTATTTTCCAACATTAATATCAAAACACTTCTTATTTTTTTGATGTGCTAGTGTTCATGCTAGAATACACTGCAGTCATGTAAGTAAAATATCCTTGAGCCCAGCCTTAAACACCAATCAGTCAATTGAAATTATATCCATATCTGTAACAAAAAAAATGTAAGATTTTAGATTGTAGAGACCTTTCATCCAGTCTTTACACCCTTTGGGACAAAGGTCAAGCAATGGCTTTGTGCTGCTGAAGTTTATCTTATTTGTTAATAAAAAATATCTGTGTTTTGGGGCTTATTATGCAGCTTGTAGTTGATGTAGTCTGTTTTTCTAAGGGTACTGTATGACGTTAAACCCTAATCAAACAAACAAATCTAAGGGTACTTATAACTGTTGATTTTATGTACAGGGTAAGCAGCAAGAAGGTGGTACAGAGGTGATCTGTTTGATCCCAGAGCTTTGTTATATGACTGGACTCACAGATGAAATAAGACAAGACTTCAGAGTTATGAAGGTAAGATTTACCTGGGGAGAGCTAAGACAAAATGATTCTTATAAGACCAAATCTGTCGAATGTTATCAACGACGGCTTTTCAGAGTGAATAGGAATCTGCCGCTTTAATCAATTGGTTAGCATATTTGACTACAGACCCTACTTTAAACTTTATGAGGAAGTCCCTACGTAGGGGTGGTTGATACAGGGGTTTCTCTGGGATTTTTCTGTGTGATGAGAATGGCATTAGAGTAAAAAAAAAGGGTAATTGTTTGTCATATACATAACATTCTATTGACCCTGATAGCTCATCCAACCACCTAAATTGAGAAGATCTACTTTCTAGTTAATTGACAAACCTCAATTTCATGCAGACCCAAGGCCCTGTCTTAGTTGCTGGCGTGTCGGCCTACTAAACCTACTTACATGTACTTTTCACGGATACAAGTCCATTTGTCAACTATCAGGTATATCAGTAAGTCCCATGATGTGAGTCCAGCAATCCCGGGGGTGCTTTTAACAAGATGAACAAGATTACCTCCCAGTTTCCAACCGTATTTGAGAAAGAAAAAGTGTGTAATGAACTATCTGTTGCCATAAAGGAAAATTCATTTGAGTAACACACCAACCCTAATCAAACTTACAAACCAAATCAAATAGATGCATGTCACGGGGCCCCAGATGCCAAACTGACTCTATTAATATGTTGTTGTATGTTTCAGGACATTGCCACTCACACGAGGATAACACCAATGCAGAGACAACAGGTGCTACGGCGTTTTGTTGACACCATTAATAACAGTCCAGAATGTTCAAAGGAGTTAACTGGGTGGGGATTAGAGCTTGACACAGACACACTGCCTGTAAGTGTAACAATACTTTAAATCTTTTTTGCTCAACCATTTTGTAGTCTCGTTTTCTGGGACTAAGTGTATGTAAAATTGTAAAGGCCTTTGAATAAATTTTAGTTCAGTAAAGCTTATGCTAGGTAACGGTTCAGATATTTTCTATCATGATGGAAATAATTTTTTTTTAAAGTGAAACACAATTACCAAGTATAGTAACAGAATTATAAATGTAGATATAGTGCATTCTGATTTTGAAGTGGTGTAACCTTTTACATTAAAGTTGCATTCGATTAAAACCTAACTCACTTCTCCATTTCTGCAGCTCACTGGTAGACTGTTTGGCCCAGAGAAGATAATCTTTAGAAATAGCCAAACAATGGCAGGCCACCAAGCTGATTGGTCACGGGATACAACAAGAAGTTCTGTCATTTCCTCTGTCAACTTAGAGAAATGGGGAGTGTTTTTTGTTCGACGTGACCAGAGTAAAGTGTCTGAATTTGTGAAGATGATGGAGATGGTGTGTAGACCAATGGGCATTGACTTGAGGGCTCCATTTCAAGTAGCTCTCACTGACGACAGGATAGAAACACTTGTCAAACGTCTTCGAGAGAACATCTCTAACGATGTAAGTATAACTTTTGATAGAATGGCTGTTACTACTGTTCAATGGATCCATCTTTTTTGGTGCTCTTTGTTTACCACACTGTATAATTTTTATTCCCATGTTTTAATATATTAAAATCTTTGGTGGAGTTTAAGCAAATGTCTGAAAGTCATATCTACACTCCGGAATGTCAAATTTTTCAACCAAAAAATGTAACCTCACAAATTTTTCTCCAAATCCTAAAAAGGTCCAAATATAAGTTTCAAAATTTCTTCCCAAGACATGGGATTTAACTAGAACTATGGTTTGTGGGATTTTCCGGGGGTGAATTAATATATATAAATGTAGCTCAGTCGGTAAAGTGTTGGTCCTGTAACCCAAAAGTCCTGGGTGTTCTTGATTTTTTTATTTATGCAATATGTATATATATAATGATAACTGAAGCATGGAATAAACCCCGTGAGACAAATTACATTTTCTTTTTATGTCTGTTGACTAGGTCCAGTTAGTGGTGGTTGTGTGCCCAACTAGTCGGGATGACAAGTACAGTGCTATCAAGAAACTGTGCTGTGTAGAATGTCCTGTCCCATCACAGGTTTGTACTCTTTTCATATCATATGGCTCAATAAAGATACTCAATGGATCCTTGTTGTGTCTCACATATATATAAGTTGGACCCCTATAGGTCCTGTCAATTAAGTTACACAAAGTTTGTGGAAAGTTATCAGCCTAGGTAAGTTATTTAACTGCAAAAGTTACTCCAATGTGTTAATACTGTTCATCATTTCCAGGTGATCATTGGTCGAACAATCGGCCAGCCACAGAAATTAAGAAGTGTAACACAGAAGATAGCCCTTCAGATCAACTGTAAATTGGGTGGAGAGTTATGGGCCCTGGACATTCCCTTGGTGAGTATTAAAACTGTCCCTAAGTTGTTTGTGGAAGTTTGGTTCTTATTTTAAAGCTTTTCGGCCTTCTGGCTTTGTTCAGCATGTTCCAAGCCTAGTCAAACTTTCTTTATTTATCACTGGTTGAACATTAATTTCACAACATACAGAGCAAAGTATTTCACTTTTGATGATTGTGTTACAGTGGCTATTTACTGTTTATTGTCATTTCAGTGAAATACCTTTAAGTACGGAATTAAAGACAAATCAATCTTTTTAGATGAAAGGCAACATAAACCAATTGTGTTATGTGACTTTCTTAATATTATACACATTGCAAACTTAACATAATTTATTAATATCTTTTCCTCCGCATATAAACTTCAATTGAAAATGTCCATTGAAAAAGTAAAGATTTTTTCACACATTGGTATTTTGTGAGTCTTAAACATAAAATAAGGAAGTAAATGACTGAATGAAGTTTGATTTCTCTCCAGTCTGGCCTGATGATTGTTGGTATTGACAGTTTCCACCAGAGAGGTAAGCAGTCAGTGGGAGGCTTTGTGGCCAGCACTAACAAGAGGATCACCCGCTGGTACAGCCGAGTGTGTTTCCAGACAGCTGGCCAGGAACTTGTTGATGGACTCAAGATGTGTCTAATTGCATCAATCAGAAAATATCATGAGGTTAGGATGCCAGGGATTTTTCACACGAAACCCTCTGTTTACTTTCCTTCAACCCTATTGTTAAGAGCAGTAAGTTCCAAAATACTAGACCACATGGCTAAGCTGAGAGTGTGTCTGCTTACTAATCCTACTTTGATGTACCGTCTACAGGCAAGAGTTCGACCATTCGGTATATGAGTGAGTTAAACTGTGAATTGATTTCATCTGTGCAACTTCAAGTGCTCTGATTGAAACACTACTGTTACCTACATGATCTAAGTAGATATCCTCCTCATTTCTCTAGCTTGAAAACCTAGAAAACATAAATGGATACTGTTGTGTGATGATTTAATTTGACAGTTTATGTTAAAAGCATTGGTAATTTTACTACTTTTTTTATTGCAGAACTGGTTTCGTTGACTGATTAATTATATTGTTTAAAAGTTTGCTATTTATATACCAGTTTGAGTCTGATGTTTTTGCTGACCGTTCACTGATATGTTATGAAATTTCAGGTGAACCACTGTCTGCCAGAAAAGATAGTTGTGTACAGAGATGGTGTGGGGGATGGGCAGTTAAGTGTTGTCGCAGACTACGAGGTCAAACAACTCATTGACTGCTTCAAAGTATTTGGGGACAACTACCAGCCTAAATTAGCTGTTGTGATAGTACAGAAGAGAATCAACACAAGGCTTTTCCTCAAAACGGTAAATAGACTAACTTTATTGATTGTTTGGTCTGATTTATCAACATCACTTTCTAGCATTCTTTTTTACATTATTCTCTATAAGGTTAAAATATGGTGCAAATAGATTTCTCATATTATTATGATAAAGCTTGATATGCAATGAAGCGCTATGAAAAATGTGAAGAAAACTGATTGCAACACTGACGATCAGCTTTTAGACTCCTCCAGTTCAGCTAATAGGGGACGATTAAAAATATCATGAAATTGCATTCAGGCAAAACAGTCAAATAAGTAAGACTACTGTATGGTTTACTTCAATAAATACTGGATATAGATCCGGTTTCCTACCTCCAAGCACCTGCCACTTAGTGAGCCACCTTTCTGTTGTTACCACATACTGAACTACCATAGACTGGTCTTCTGCTTTGTTGTCTGTGGACCTGTGTCCATATGGGTGAAATAACCTCTACTACAGGATGCAAGCATACAATTATGCTAAAAGGTCGGTCTTTTTAGACTAACAAAATCTTTGATTAGCTTGTCTAACAGCTGAGCCTCTTTTTGATGTCAGGGAGGTAATTGAGAGTCTCACAATTTGAAACAGGCATTTGAAACCAGCAATCCTGTTGTACATGGGCAATCTGGCTATAGATAGTAACAGATTAAATACAGTAGTGGTTTATTTTGTAGCCTGATGGCAAGCTGGACAACCCTGCCCCTGGCTCAGTGGTGGACCATACAATTACCAGGAGAGACTGGTAAGACAGATTTGAACACTCAACTCATTATATAGGCCTGTTCAAACAAGCTCTCTCACACATGCTGTTCGGTAATCTAGGAATTTCTAGTAATATTTTGATACATGAAATTATAAAATAATATGCCTTCTAATAATTTTCAGAAACCTGGACAATGTTAAATAAATTAATGACTGCTATTTTTAGGTCTAGTTTATGGTAGAGAATAGATATATATTTTTTGTCAGTATTATTGTTTATAATCAATCACTTTAGTATTTTTCTGTCAGAGATAAGAACATTATTTTCTGACAAGCAAATTGATGGAGTTGCGATTAGTCAATTTGAAGTAGTGGGGAAAACTAGTACAACCCCTCATATTTTTCAACTCACTGCGTCGTGCGGGTAATAAAAGGCAAACATGGCAGCCATTACTATAAAAAATATAGGAAACATTGTCCTTGGAAGCATTTGTTCTTTTGGCGCACCATGGCTTGTTTTTGTATGTCCCCACAATCTGGGAGTGTCGACACTGAAGTTAAGGGATACTCAAAACTGAACTAAATAGCTTTGTGTTATAGATGCATCTCTAAATTTGTGTTTTTATTTTTTGTAGGTATGATTTCTTTCTGGTTAGTCAGCATGTCCGTCAGGGTACAGTCTCCCCGACTCATTACATCGTGGTCTATGATGGCTCAGGTATGAAACCCGACCACATGCAGAGACTGGCCTATAAGATGACTCACCTGTATTATAACTGGCCAGGCACAGTCAGAGTCCCAGCAGCTTGCCAGGTACGATATTTATTTACGTATTACAAACTACAACAAAATAAAGTCTTTTTAGTCTCCTTAAAGAGCAATGCTAAGTCAATGTGTTGGTGATGTTTGTGCCTTGTGTTGTTCCTGTTGTGTCATTGTTGCGAGTGAATTCAGTTTATCTGCTCTGTGTTGCTGATAGTGATAGTATAGGTTGTTGTTATCCTACTAGCAAGGGGTGGTCAGACCAGAGTATTGCACAACTTCCAACTGCGTTATCAGAGTTAAAAAATAGCAGATGCATTAATGTACCAGAGAACTAGCAGATTTATTGCCAGAAGGGAGGATTTATCGCTGCTCCACTGGAGTGGGCAGTAAAAAAAGACGTGTCCCTGCTTTCCATTTTGGTAACAAAACAGTACAGACACGTATCAAACAAAAAGTAGACATGTGATTGGCTGATTCTTGTAAACATGAAAAGTACAATTAACAAAGGCCACCATCGTCTGGATAACAATCTCACGCTTGATTGAGTCTTCATTTTGGGAATCAAGAAAATTAGTGAAAAATAAGGAGAGCCTGAGCCATGGGTTTTTTATGATGCTGTTGCAGCCGCTCAAATGTTTGCAGGAAACAAAAGTTGACAATTTATCTTTTGAAGTTCTCCTTTTAATTTCCATCTTTGCTCAATTCAAAATAGTGATTTCATTTTAGTATGTTTTTTTAGCTACAATAAGTTGAAAATGATTCCATAACTTCGAAACCATCATTTGAATAAAAAATGGAGGCCTGCTGTAAACCTTTGCTTTATTGCATCATGCTGTTTACAAGGTTTCCTCTCGGTTTTCCATCATACTAGGGCAAGAAACTGTGTGAAGTGGACAATCCGTCGTCATATAAGTGAAATACTCTTGAGTACAACGTTAAACCCCAATCAAACAAACAAACAAATCATATTTTGTATAGAACAAACCCACAGTAACAGAAACTACAGATTTTGTATTCATTGTTTTCTGCTTTCTTTCAGTATGCTCACAAGTTGGCCTATCTGGTAGGAGAGCACATCCACAAAGAACCCAGTCAACAGCTCTCAGACAGACTCTTCTTCCTCTAATACCGCAACACTGGGAAACAGTTCATCACTCACTTTGTTGAGTCTCACATTTCATCAGTTGTTTCTCAAAAGAAACATTTCATCTGAAATTCTTCCGAGATTCTTATACATTTATCTCGCATTAATTTTTGTCATTTCATTCCATGTTCAAGTTCATCTTAATGCAAATATTCATCAGGCATTTTGTAAGCCTCGTTTCATTAGAATCTCTTTGTTTATAGTTACTTTTTAAGTAACTAGTCCTAATTTATTTTACCGGACTATTTTGTCGAAAAAACTAACTTTTAATGGACATTTTATGGTAAACCATTGTTTAACGTTGCATAATGTTTCATGGACACAGTTATGATGTTTTATAGTGCTTTTTAATAATAAGTAAAGCAGTTTAAAAACGATGACCATGGTTTTAAAATTCTGAACATACCCAAGAAGAGATGTAATGCTTAAGTGAGTTTTGTCAGGTCTCTGTTCGAAAAGTGCCCTTATAATTAAATTGAGAACATTTTCTGTGCTCGGCCATATGCTAATCCTGGTTAGCTTGTCCGTCTACTAATCCTATTTCAGTGTACTTTTCAGGGTTCAAATTCATCTGTCGATCATCAGGTATATCGGTGAGTCACGATGTGGCTCTGACAATCAAGGGGGAGCTTTCCACTCAGGTTTCCACTTGATTTCCAACGAATTTTAGCTGGGCACTGTATGAATTTTACTGTTCAAACATTTTATCAGTGACATACAGTATGGCCTTAAAGCCGCTGATAAAACCAGCATACAATAATTTTAGCTCTTTGGTAGAAACTTCCACAAGTATGTGATAAAGAGGCTGGAATAGCTGTGATTGTGAACTCAATTTTACAGCGGACAAAGTTTTTGTCACTTTCAATCCATTGTTTAGTTCCTTCAAAACAAACAAATTACATGTACCAGATCTGTCATAAGACTCTTGCACAAATTATGTGTCATATTGCTAAATTGTGTTTGAAGGTGTATCAAGCTGGTCTTTAGAATGTATTTATATTTGACTTATTTTTTTGGAAATTCTAAAATTTGGTTAATCATAAAAGTTTAATAAAAGTAGTTTAATATAACTCTCAGATATTGTTTGCTGCAGTACAGTGATGTTCTGACTTTAAATCCTACACGAATCCTGCCATGAATCACATATGATGCTAGGAAGATATTCTGTCTTTCAACCATACAGAGGATGTTTGCAGGACCATTTGCAAATATATTTTTTTAGAATATTGACGGTGCTATATTCATTTGTTAACAAAGATAATGAAGGCATCTTTTTGGGCCAAGCCAGAGTGGTAACTTACTAAGTGAGTGTGCTTACTAATCCTACTTCAATGTACTGTTTTGAGGGAGCCACGATGTGGCTCCGGCAATCGCAGGGGTGGTATTTACGAGGTTTCCTCGCGGTTTGCCACCGTTATTAGGCAAGGAACAGTGTGAAGGGGACAATCCATCATCATAAAAGAGAAATAGCCTTAAGTACAAGGTTCTTAAGGCTAGAATTTAAATCTTTTTCAAGTAGGCCTATCCATTTATGCTGGAATAGAGTGAATTACATTAAATATGTCAGATCACATGACTTGTATGCCCTATACCCTGCAGTACAGCGTCAAACCTGAATCAAACAAACCTATGGATCCTAGTGCCATGATCAAACCAGTATTATGCCTGGGGAGTCCAATCATGATCCTTTATAGGCTTTATAGTCAGAACATGGCTGTTTTAACACTACTGATTATTACAAAATATTGTTAAATCAGATCCATGGGTATTTCGATTAATGTATAAACATTCAAGCCAGGGGTGGTTTATTGTTCACATTTCTATCCATAGAGCAGTGATTTGCATGACTGAAGAGATAACAATAGGTGTTTTGGACATCTAATCTTTTTTATAACTTAAGCAATTAAAATAACTTGACATTCTTTCTTGTGATAAAAAAAAATCATGTGAATGGTCGTTTTGTAACTTAAGGCTTGTTAATATGCTTTTAGTAGTTGCTTTTATTTATTGACAGGCTAGTTAAAGTTTAATTGAATAATTAGATCTTTGTTATAGTATATCCTCAAATATAGACACCAATCAAACAACTGGTCACTGTGTTATGGCCATGCCTCGCAGGAGCTGTTTGATAATATAGATGAAATTGCCAGCTAAGGATTTCTTGTTGCTGAATCTCCAATTTAACCCAAACTTTTGATTTAACAGTCAAACAAGATTGCAATAAAAAATACCAGGTTTCCACCAGGAGTCTTTTCGATAATAATCTTGCGTAATATATATTTAAGATGTTTAACATCACACAGCACGTTCAGAAAATAGTGATCTATTAAGATTTTTGGGTATCAGACCTAGGGGTGTACAGATGCACTGATACATCATTGCATCAGGAAATTTTTCCCAACGATACTATACGATATTATATATCCCTGCATTGTGATACCACACAATTGTGAGTTATGGCCCTGCTTGCTGGGGACCACTTCAAATCCAGGTGGAGGAATTAAACATATATATTTATTTAAATCCTCTTATGACTTTATTTCACAGAACAATCAATATAAACCAAAGAAACCATCCAAGTTGTTTAAATTTGCCATTAAATAAGAAATTGTTAAGCCTGCCAAGCCTGTATCAAGAACATGCAGTATCATGATACATATATGTGACCAGTTATAGCCAAATGTCACTTGGGGGAAATCTCACATTTGTCATTATCTATATAGTGCTAATCTACATTCTTTTGTCTTTCCAAAGGACCCAAAAGTTAAAAAATCGGATAATAAATGCAATTGTTACAAATTTTTGAAATAACCAAATTAGAGGCTGCGGTAACTATAAAAAGTAGTGAAAATCTATGT
>JAVFBX010074308.1:0-29296 GCA_034783855.1 Mopalia kennerleyi | reverse complement strand
TACCTGTTAATCTGTGAAGTGCTTGTCAGTCCGCGATCTCTGAGAGTGTGTGATCGCTCGACGTTTGTCTGGCTCAATGACTTGTCTCCACAAACTGATACCTTTACCTTGACGCACGCTTGATCGCCACAGATTGCTCTCAGACACACTCAATGGAACATGGACGAGAAGGGATTTCCAGCTAGTACAACCCCGCCTATTTTATTTAAGGTAAGCTGTCAGCTTTTAAAGATTGGTTTCTTTCATAATATTGACCCCTTGTCATATCTGTGCAGTGGCAAATTGCGATTGATACCCACATAAGCATGTGTTTGATATATGAGAAGTGGAATTCTACAGATCTCACGCTTTAGTTTTTTTCTTCTTTGCGAGCTATCTCAAGGATTAGTCTTGAGTGATAGTACCATATGTGTTCGCGGTGTAAATAGTAGAGATAGATGCGAAAACGAATCGCTGGTAAATCACTCTATAGTTAACATGCAAAAAAGGTTGCTGTACAGTGGTAGACACCCAGATCACGTTTAGCTACAAGAGTGCCCAAGTTTTCTCCGACCAGGTGCCTTTTAGTCCCTAGTGGGGAATGAAAATACGGTTAAAATAACAGCCGTGGGATTCATCTCTTTAAAAGGATCCGGCGAGCCGACGCCAGAGAAAATGGAAGGCGTGCACAACACCTCGACCGAGCGATAAGAATTCTTAACTAGATCACGACCAATTAATAAGTTAAATCTCACACTTTGTAATCAAATTGCGACGTCGACAGAACTGGACTGTAAATTAAACAAGATACGAAAGCCGTACTTCAACGCAGGAGAGAGGGAGCTATGCGAGACAATAGCAAAGACTTAATTTGTAAAGCTCGAGATAAAAGGGAAAGCAAGAAGGAAAACTATAGATGAAATCAGGAACAGCTACAGCCGCCCGTTTGCTGTGCTTTTACGTGTATGGTACAGGATATTGTCGATTGATTTTTATCCCTGTGGCGGATGATCGTGGCTTGATTTAGTTTTCTATTAGATAACATTTCCCAGATAACTACCCGAATATGCCTTTAAGGATAAGTCAGTAACTATCATTCTAGAAACGTATTTCATCGAAGGAAAATTCCGTTGAGGACTGACAGGACTTACTGAAAATGTTATCTTTAGAATAACTGGACGAATTAAGGTGTATTATTCAATGCTTATTAATGCATTGAAATGGTTTATGCCACATTTCATAATGACATATTCGTAAAGTTGTTTCTGTTGCCGACATAGACAAATATTTGACTGATCAAAAACTAGACATGCTGTGATTATGGATTTGTAAAACGATACGAATTAACATGACTCGCTGTAATGATTTCGGTGTTAAAGTTGATTTGCGGTGCTGTATCAAGCGTCGGTAAATTTTACATGGATTCCACACGGACTCATTATAAACACTGTCGTGAAACAGATGGAATGTGTTTCCAGTGTTTATCTCAGCGTAAACGAACAGTCTTTATCTAACCCAGGAATAACTGAGGTTTCCATATAACAGCTCTTACTTTCCGCCTAATGTACCTAATCAACGAGGTTGCCAGGCCTCGGACTTATGCACACCCACTAGATATTACATGGCGGATCCCTGGCAAATATGCCAGATTGAAAATATACTGAAGGGAAGTAGATCGCTAATATAAAGGCATACTTGTATTGAAGACTAATATTTACATTAACTAAATCACACACGGTTTGAGAAGAAAAAATATAGAATATGCGTTTATTTATTGATAAGTTGGTTCCGATATTTAAAATATTAACAGAATATTGGTAATTTAAGGGACAAAATACGCTTTACACGTACTGTTGTCTGTTTAAATGACATGAACTGAGACATCAAACCATAACAACGGCTCATAACAAACAGTTCAAGGGCAATATAAATCCCAAATAGAAATAAAGCGTTAGTTATTGGTTCCGCTAATGGTCAATTTGCCCAATGTTACACACAAAGACTAGTAGGTGCACGTGCGCAATTGTCAATAAAGGCGGGGAATTTCTTTAAGTGGCCGTCGCTATTATTTACAATTGCTTGCCGATCGTGCTGAAACAATAGCATGTTAATAAAGTCATAGTCCAGTAGAGAGCAAGATCGATCTCCTGTCAATATTAACTAGTTCTAAAACCAGACATCTAACCTACAACGCTTTAAACTCGACGGTTAAGCCATTGCAACTAAATCGTGTGTTGGCATAACTTATTTCTCCGGTGCATTTGGTATTGTCCAGACACTATCTCGTGTCAAGGCTCTTTAAATGGCGTGTTAAAAGTGTGTTTGTTTGGTCTGACGACCCTCCAAAGTAAGAGAATCCGCTTTATTGGAATAATTACCTGAGGTTAACTGAGCGCTCTTCTGCGCACAATTGACACTGAATATATCCGACAGAATACCGATTGGAATCATGGGATTGGTCAGCAGACTGACGGAACTTCCATAGCAGAGGCTCCTCGTCAGTTGTTGTTTATGCAGGCACGTCTACGCCGGCTTGTCTATTGGTCGATGCTTTAAATCGCCACTGCGATAGAACCAGAAAAGTGTTATTTCCTACTGGAGTGTTGTGCTGGGTACAGTAAATTTTACACGTGGACGTCATGTATTATCTATAATAATTTGGCGATAATACTGTCTTCATGTGTTTCGAGTAATACGAATTGCCGAAACTGGTTGTGAGTTAAAAAAATTTGAGTAAGCTATGCAGGGAAGACTATTTTCTTCAGTTGTTTCTTCTATTTTGGCGGTTTCTCTAAAAAGAACTGTACAGCTAGTGTAAAACAAGTAAAGTGGGATAACTATATGGAAACAAACGTCGGAAGCCTGCTTCGGATTTTGTATAATATTTAAAGTTATTCCCTGAAAACTATAAAATTGTTTCAGGTATGTCTTTAACTGCATATCCGCAAACACAAAAATGTGTTCAAAATTGTCCTCATTGGACATTCGTTGATGGGGACATGGGTGAGATGTATAGGCATGTCGATATTTCGTTTCACTCATCCGGTGGTATTTAAAATCATTTCTTGGAGACTCAGAGCGCACTCTGTTATTGACAGTGTTCCCTTGACTTGTCATGCTCATGGAGTGCTTCTCGTATTGACATTGCTTCTTGTAGCTGCTTTTATCAGCGGAATGTCTTATTGAGACTGAAATAAGAGAAACGATCCTGTTGACGGCGATGGTAACCAACACGTAACATCCTAGCACATTATTACCCATGACGCGTGTAATATGTTACAAGCCTCTGCGAGCGAATGTAATTGTAGGGGTTCCGAGGAGTGGACTTTAGATGGCATCAACAAAGTGCTCTTATGTTGACCCAAGTAGCACGGATACTGGTTATCTCGATATGTACTTGACTTCTGATAAGTGGTAAGTTTCATCTTGTTTATTGGGGTTTGCCTTACATTTACCTTCAAGACAAAAGCAATTGTCTAAATTTATAAACCACTCACCTTAAATGATTTTCTTAAGTGATAATGCATTTGTGTATACAGATGGACTGTTATAGTTCCGCTTTTTAAACCAACTGCATTGATTGACTGCTGATCAAATATGACCCTCATAAATCTAAAGCGGAAAGATTATAAGCTTCTTGGACCGTAATTATGGCCTTTTTGCGTTTATCTTAAAACTTTTGTAGAATGTCATGTTTATGTTTTTATTTCGAACCGCCACATTTAGAAACCAGTTTCCCTGTCGTTTCCAGTAACTGCTTTTCTAGCATAAGTCACACTTTCAAAGATCTTTAAATTGTAAATAAGTTTGATAGTTTTTCCCCAGTAATTTGAATTTTTATGTTATATATGTGAATATAGGGTATCAGCGCATTACACATGTTAAATATGTAACTGATTTTAGTTAGTGAAATCTGATTGCGGCTGCTTTGACAGAAACTCCATCTTCTCAACTAGATTTATTTCGTTTTTCATCTGTCGATTTTTTTAAGTGGAAGTTAACAAAAAATAAAGTGAGATCGAGAAGACAGCATGTAAAAAGTAGCTATGAAGGAGTGTTTTATAAGTGTCCGGATACTTTTGATATATTAGTTACAGCTCATTTATAAAATCATGTTGGTACATCAGGTTCTAGTGTCTGGCTTTATAACTTCTTTCTTTTTTTTTTGATGAATAATATTCAAAATCAAATCAAAATGTAATTTTCATCAATTAACTTAGAACCTTTTTGCGATATTCATAATTTGCCCTAACTATATTATAAATGTTATTTGCACACTAAAAAGTTACTTTTTCGTAACTGCTATTTACAGTTTATCTTCTCCGACACACTGTATTTGATCAAAGTATATATACAAAAAAATCTCCAAATATATATATATTTTTGTTTTAAAGCAATCACACTGTCACAGGGATGTAGATCAATCAAAATCGATTACTCATCTTCTGTTCTAGATAACTCCCAGGGACAAATTTCATAATAATAATCCTTCGTCTCAAGTTGTGTAATGGGTAACCTATGGCCATCTCGAGAGAAGGCAATGACCATTAATATGGTGTATAAAATATAGTTTAAAATGTAGCTAACAAGATATTCGGCATGGGTTATGAATACATTAGTCTACAAATGAGTTTTTCAGAGATACAGAGATTAACCAATGAATATGTATGTAAAGAGAATGAGTGTTACAACCCGTCCGATACAAAGGAAAGTTTTGCCTTAACCAGTAGGTCGTTCAGATTTTTATTTACCATGTATGCTATAATGGGTCTTTGTGAGAGAGGAGAAGCAATTTTAGTATATATAGGCGTAATGTCATGATCAATTTATTGAACAAGAATAACCCTTTTAACGTAAAACCACGAGGGGATCACCATGACATAAAATATATATATATATATATATATATGTGTAATGTAATGCTAACTTTGTTTAACGACGATAGCCGGAAGCTGCTAAGTCTTGGGAGACCTCCTTAACGAAAGATTGCAAATGTGTTTCGAAAGTGTGTATGCCAGAGGAGAAATTCGAACCATGTCGCTAACAGGGACAGTGCTGTGGCCAACTGAGCTTGTGGTATAATATATAGGATATGTCATAACAGTATTTTATATCTTAATAATATTGCTTACTCTGATGCCAGTTACGTATGCCATTATTAATTCATTTGTAGCGCAGATCGATAGAGCAGTCTGAGCAAGTCGCGGAAAGCACGCAACTGAAGCATACCAAAAATCAGAGCCTACCACGTGTACATCATATCTGCCGTAAGCCGTTTTAGCTCAGTCGGTTAGAGTGCTTGTTCTGATAGCCATGGACCCGAGTTCGAATCCCGGTGCAGGTAGCAAAAGCTTCTTGCTTTATATTAAAATGTATATATAAGGTAGTCGGAATAAAGTCCAAGGTTCTCGGCTCGCTCTACGGTGGAGACTTGTACTTCCTTATTTTGGTATTTCCAATAAATTCCATAAAAAATACTCCGGCACACCGTGGCGGATTTTAAACACAAAGGCGATTTTTGGGTTATCTATACTACTCCATACTGTAAAGCTTATATGATAAATTCATCTGTCAGACCGATCAAATATTTCTTATCTCCGATATATACCCCCATCGAAAAAAAATCATCCAATATACATCAAGGGAGCCAAATTCAATTAACATTGATCATCCCTTATCAACAATATATTATAGTCTATCAAGGCTGGCGGTTAATTAGACTCCAAATCCAGCAAGAAGGTCTATCGATCACAAAACATATCAGACTGTACTTTATCAACACTAGTCTAAGCCTTTTTTTCATTAGACCATTTAATTGAAATCGAAAAGAATTACGTTAAATACCTTCTTTATAGTAAAAAAAAACAGGACGAACGATAGGCTCTTAATTGACATGACAGCTGTAAACTTTTTCTTGGGTGCGGCACATATTTATACTATCTACTATCAGAAAACTATTTGCATTTCAGTTAAATTAGTAAGTTTGCCAATCGTATGTATGTAATATTCGACTGAATTATTTAACAAAAAGCACTGGTCTATGAGAACAGCAAATTGTTCGAAAATTCAGTTAAGTCAACCACAAACCGCACATCCTTCCAGCTGTCGGCTTACCATTGCTCATAATGCTAAACTGATTGCCTTTTAAATGATGATCCGACCTATAACATTCAAATCCCCGGGTATGTGTGTTTGGCCCGTGTCCAAGACAAACCCCCTAATGATAATCAGCAGTCAAAATAATCGGAAACCTAGATTATACAGCAACAGGTTTCAGACCGGGGATCTAAAGCCCTGTCGACAGGCATTGCAGACACAGAGAGGGGGGAAGCACCAAATTAACCTGCGAATTGTGCCTTATTGCTATGGCTATATAAGAGCACAAGGCCTCTTCGACCTTCGGTGAATGCAGCAGTAATCAGACATCAATAAAGATGGCAAGCCCCATTTGAATTGAATAGAAGGATGGCTTATTAATTCAAGGGCAGAATAAAGTCGAACTAAATGCACATGGGTCCGCAAATGGATAATTCACATTTGACCAGAGTGCACTGTAAGCACACGAATGATCAAAGTAAATGGAATTGAAGTTGATAGGTGGGAAGAGATTTGCAGATATTGGTCTATAGACCTGATAATTCCGAATCCAACAAAGCATTTAACAAGTCAAGAAAACGCCTACTCTCTTTAGATCTCCATCCAATTCGTTTTCACCACTAATTTCGTGACAAATTATGGTAAATGCATCAGTAGCGAGCTATTGGCACATCCATAAAACCGAACCGACTGTGTTATTGACTTGAGGTAATCCCTAAAAGTTAAGTGTTGTGTCCAAAAAGGCATAGATCCGGTGTAGGGTGGAGAAGCCGGCTATCTGAGGAGATTGATCGGTTAAAACGAGCTGCTCAGTTGAACAGCTAAGTGCTTCACGTATTGTATGGACTAATGGAGCTTTGTTGACAATAGCTCATTATTATCTGCTTCTGTAAAGGAGGGACATGAGGTATTACATTATGTATATAAATATGGTGTGTGTATTATAGGGCAGACGACTAAATAACACGGGTTACGGGTCTCTCTACCGATGTAGAATTCACCTTTATAGGACAATAACAATAATCCTCAGTCGACAGGATTCAATTGGACATAATGCAGACGACATGACTTTTATTATTTACAAGTTGTTCCTCTTCAATCAGAAGTGATTTCAGATTTTATCATGCGGACTTGCTGTATCATGTCGTAATCCATATCCTTACATCCTCATTTGTTTGGACGCGCAAACGATGGTTTGAGCATTACAAAAAGAAAAAGAAAGTGGATAGGTGTGTAAAATAAAAAAAAGCGAGAGGGTGTGTGTGTGTGTGGGGGGGGGGGGGTCGAGATAGAGAAAGAAATAGTAAACAAATTGTATATTACAAGGTAGGGGGTGGAGGTATCAATCACCGAATGGTGAAAATCCTGACTTGCATCCAGATATGACTCGCGCATATCAAAGACGACCTAGGATGCATATTTTAACCGGTAGTATTACAACTAGTGTTAAACTGTCTGCTTGACACACGAAGCCGGATAGGAGAATGCCAATTTGTGTAAATCAGGTATAAAGGCAAGATGAGGCGTTTCACATCTTGACAAACTGACGGACGTTTTCAATTAAGCAGGAAACAGACAGACACCCAATTGAACATGTGGGTCACATCCTTGTAGCGAAAGGCTCACAACATCAAATTACAAGAGGAAAAGGTCGGTCAGATTGATCAAGATTCATTTAAGAAGTTGACTGGAGTACTAAAGGCCAAACCCCAAGGGTGAGCCAGCGGTGTCCTTCTGAAAGGTCTGCCTCAAGGGATACAAGGTTATAGGATGTCATTTGGCAAATAAACTACTGCCCACACGACAATGGCATCATAAACCAACGGGTGTTATATCGGTTGACATGTCCGTTGTGTACTGCACGAGGCATTTAAGCAAACGAAAAAGGTATCACAATTAAAACAAAACTGATTTGTATATTTCCAACAATTTGGTACAGAAATATCTGAGAAATAACTAGGAGTAATTGTCTATTCAGTGAACACAGTAAACAATTATGTTACACATGTATGTTTAATTGTTATGGGCAAACCCAAACTATGCTTCTAATGAAAACGAGATTCATAGAACTAAACTTAACTACAAAAACCCGGCTGTTAAACCGAAATGTTCTGTCTTTCAAATTGTTACAATACTTCTACAAAAAAACAGAAAATCTTAATGAGATTAACAGTCTGATGGCCTCAGTGTATTTGTGTGTATGAATTTATACTAGTGACAATATTGGGCCAGGAAACCGTATATGTATCAATTTTCGATATATCGTATATAAAAACGATCCACGTGTTTTTGCCCTGTATAATGTTTCGGAAAGGCGCAAGAAAAAACGTCAGTAACCGTATGGATTAGACACACTCTGCTTGTGAGTTTCACAGATGCCACGCAAAACAATAAACCACCATCGCCATGCAACATGCCACTCTTCATTCGTCACATTTCGTCTAATAGTTTGGCTAAGCTGAGGTCCAGTCCGTAGAACGATCTGCGTCACACAGTATCGGTGTACTATTTTGGTTCGAGATCTTTTTTGATGGATATTGTTGTCTGGCTGCCAAATGTTAACCCCGAGCGGGCCATGTATCTACCAGCATTAAGACACGTGCAACTTTTGGTCTTTAAATCAATAAGGCTACTAAAGTTCTGACCCTTGACTGAATAGTACACAACTATCAAAATGAGTCGTTGAAGTGTTACTGGTGTTATTACTGTTTTGTTTGTTTGGTTTGGGTTAACGTCGTACTCTAGGGTAGTTCACTTATATGACGACCGATTGTCCATTTCACATTGTTCCTTGCCATATGACCACGTAAAACCTGGTCAAAACCATCCCCGTTTGGAGGGAACTTCATGTTGCCCTGGTGCTCTCAGAGCTTAAGGGGAACAGGAAGCTGATCTGTTTGTACTGTCTGTATTGCGTCCTGTTATAGTCCTGTATTTGTTCTGTCCTGTCTTTGTTTGTTGCCAGTGAAGTCGAGGGCGGTTCCTTTCACTCATTAGGCTGGGACGTCGTCATATAAGTGAAATACCCTTGAGTACCCCAATCAAACAAACAAACCTGATTGTCGACAGGCGGACTCGATCCGGTGAATGATACATGGAAGTGGGATAAGTAAACGAACTCGCTAAGTCACGACCGCGGGCCTTGTTTGTAGAAGATTGTAACATAAAATGGCTTGTCTTGACTGAATCTCGCCAAAGAATGTCTGTTATTCTAGGTAACGGTTTCTCTGGTCTAACAGTTGATTGTTTCCGGGCATAAGAGGTCAAGCATTTTAGATCCAAACAGAGTGCCTGCTGACCTTAAGAGACACGTCTGGTTGTTTCAATACTATTTCTGTTTTCATGGTGATAAGTCTGCCAACACCCCTAGGCACCGAAACAGAACTCATAACGTAGCTCTCCTTTCTACTGCTCCCTTTAGTGTGAATTTCTACTGCAGGAAATAAAAATAGAAAACAAATACTTTTTGCGTCGCTATTAAACAAAACAGTAATAAAAAATAGTCGGATATAAGTTTTATCTTAAGGACTGAAGTATGAACTGTTGTGGGGGTCAAATGGCTGTCATTGAAAATGTGAGGATATAGCTTGCTCAAAGCCTTCCTCCAAGTATGACAAACTTACAACAGCGGTTCTAGTCAGGTTGTCAAGGAAACTGTTAAGCTGTACCAACATATCTCGTAATTTGACAAGAAATTTACATGTCCCTGTGGAGGCACAACAGCTCTGCGAAATATTACTCAGGCCTTTGTTCGGAACAACCGATTCCGTTAAGAAATCTATTGAGCATTAATCGTGTTTGTGATCTTTTTATAGCTTTCGTTGGTCGTAGTCAACTGGATCAAACGTAGAGAATAGAATTAGAACGATTTGGCGAGATTAACCAAGAACTTGCTGTATCCAACGTTTCAATAATTAAACACATATGGCAGAGAACTTTCTGCATATCAGTATATCGTATGAAGGTATTTCTTTTCTACATAAAATTGCATTTTCTGTCGTCCTCTATGCTTCTTATTTGAACGATATTCCAGATCCAAATTGAAACTGCATTTTTGACAATTTAAAGCAAAGTAAGTCACACACCCGATGTAGCACCGGATAGTTCAGAGTGCTGTTTGTGGTAGACAAAAAACACTTGCATTTTTGGTCAGACTATTAAAAACATTTTAAAGAATATTTCACATAAATTCTTAAATTGTAAACACTACATTGATTTATGGACAAAATTTTTTAAAAATTCATTATTACTTGTTATGGTTTTTACGCTAAAAAGTGTGAGTGGAACAATTTTAATAACTAAGTATTAGCAAAGTCGACAGCATACGATACCAAAATGATTATGATTAAAGCACATCTAGTTAGGACTAGAGCTCAGACGGATATAAGAGACACATGAGTGGCTACCCTGTATGGACAAATCTCAATATAACGGACTATATTATATGTCCTAATTTACTTAATCGAAACAGAATTACAACATCAATAATGAATGTTTATATTTTCATACTGTACTTGATTGAGCACTTAAGGATGTCCGCTTTAAATATGATTTACATCATAACGGGTATATGTAACAGCATCACAACACCCTGACCTCGATGGATTCATTCATTCTTCAGACAAACAAAGGGATCTTGACGTTATCCCAAGGAATGGTTTATCCGCTCTACCGCATACCATCCCTCCTTATTTTCCAGATGACTGTAAAATTGGATAGCGGCCAACAGCTATTCCGATATGAATGCAACATGGGTACATTAATAGAAATCCCACGACGCGGCAACTCACAATCAATATTCATTGCAAAAAGAATATAACCCTTACAAGATTGAGGTTTCTTGAGAGGCTTTATCATCATACTCTAATGTTTTCTACCATGATGTTCTTAAGGGAGAAAGTAAAAACTGAACCCTATACCGAGACACTGTAGAAGTCCAACAAGCACAATTATCAAACGGATTTCGACTTTCCACAACGCCAAAAAATATTTTTTAATTGCTTAATCCGTTCCTATAAAATCTTTGCTAAATTAACAAAAAAAGAGACATGATCTTTGACAAACGATTTCTCAAATAATCGCAAATCTGATTGATATAAAATAGAGAAAAATTTCAATTCTCGTTTCAGCTGTGTTGATGGTCACCTGGTCTGTAGCTTCGAGAATAGGCCATGGAACGTAAAACTTGTTGATTCATCATAGGCTAAATTTCATTGCAATTGTGTTCCAACGCATGACAGTTACCGTTTCTATTTGAAAATGGAACCATATTGGTGTGCGATCGAATTTGTACTATGACAGACGTAACCAATCCTTACTTTCCACAAAAAGCCATTACTTACGCATGCAATTATCGAGAATCCCAAGACTTCAATGTTATAACATTCCATAGCTATGTCTAGATCAGAACCAGCGAAAAGGAATTATTTATTTATCAGAGTTTACCGTCGTATAAAATAGTAAGAGACTTACATGGCGACTTTACATTGTCATAAAAACCAAGCAGGGATACTGGGAAATTGAACACGGTGTTCTTTCAGTTGTGAAATACAGTAAACCTTTGAAGATGTTCCCTCTCTCGCAATCTGAACATAGCAATTATCTCAAGCGAGATTAAGTCTCTGATTAGACATCTCCTTTGAATGATGACTCGTACATTTCCAATCCAAAAAGACGCCATATTGTTTAAATTTCAATACCAAATCCGACTGAATGCTCGGATAAAATTAGCGGTAGTCGATAGGAACTTATCGATGAGCATTAAATAGTACACTACGGACAACATAGGATACGATTTCTAAGAAGTATAAGACTCCAATGCAAAAAGATATCAACTGTATCGTCAATTTACACTGACGGATATCTGGGTCTGAGTGAGATGGCCAGTCAATACCTTAGAGTAAAAACACCGATGATATACTAGAGAATACTGCTGATCCACGGCTCGACCCTTAGCAGAAATGAAAATACGTGTGTAGGAGTTGTCAGTATTTTTTGTTGTGTCTTGAAAGCAAGGCCGTTAGATATCGATGTCCACTGATATCGCCTAAAACCCAATAACATGGCGTGTTGTACATACGAACCTAGTGATAAGCTCAACATAAAGGGTGCTCAAATTGATTCGATTGATGGCCTGTCCGCTCGCATAAGTTTACTAAGTTTGCGTTCTTTGACCTAAACATCATGTACTTTGTGATATATGAGAACGTGTGACTAATATCACAACATTTTTACGACCTGAATACAAGATTGATATAGTGTGTGCGACCATGACAAAGGATTGGCATGATTTATACGTTCAACAATACGTTTCTAAAGATTTAACGTATATTGTGCATATTCAACTAATATCAGTTGCTAAAGGTGCTATTAAATTTGATCCTCTATAAGAAGACGTCCTTCAGTGTCTTTCTCTAACCCGGCATTAGCAATTTAAACAGGTGTTATCGGTGTTTCAGCAACTGGCCCCAGATGTCTTGTGGGTTGGATAGCTTACTCAACGAGTTTCTCAACTTCTTTTTATGAATTCGTTAAACACGAGCTTCATTCGAAGCTCATCGTGTACAAAATTTGTCGACAAGGCAAGCAAGTAATACAGAGATCTAGGTCTATAAAAAGGTCTGTATTGCTGCAACTACATGTAGGTATGTGGTTTAGAAAATATAATCTATTTTGACTAGGTCTTTCCTGATGTACTGTTCCCTTGAGTAATCATTTAGTCGTTAACATGGTTAAGTTTCTGCGCCATTCCCGGCCTTCCCAATCTGAAACATTAATCACATTTCTATCTTATCGCCTTTCGTTTTCTGAGAGATGCCCGGTCTGTCCTCGGTGTAACCCTATTGATGTAAATAACCACTGTGGTTCCAGAATTAATGATTTACAGCCTGTTTTCTACGGAATAGATGCAAGTTATCGTAATGTACAGGAGATCGCCTTGAGCAGTGACATAAATACATCGTTGATCTGAGAAAATATTTCAAAATGGAGACTATTATCGCATAGTGAGAAACGCTAGAAGTCTAATCAATAGATAGTAGCTTATATTGCGGTTTGTCAATAGGTGGATACAATAGCCAAATAGGATAGGAAGATCCGCGAGAAATGCCATTTGACAATTTACATTATTCCTGATCTTTATTATTGGAACCTTATCTTTAAAAAGAGAGGGATTGGTTCCCAAACACCAGTAAGCTTTAAAATATGATGGAACCATCAGAGCACAATTTATGTAGCTTTTAACCGAAATACTTGAAAGTACCACTTGAAGAGGGAAAGTTAGCCGATTCGGTCGATACAACACTTTCAACCATTTTGCCTTTATGTGGTAATAGGATCAGCTAATTCACAGACCTATGCCCTTATCATTCATTTCCCTGTTTCAGATGTGGTTCTGGGGTTTCTCGAATCAATCTGTCAAGATAAATTGCTTTACAATGGGGCAGACTGTGCCAACTTTAACCATTGAAACACGGCTGGCTGCTTGAGAGGGCAGTCACCGAAGATGGAATAAATTCCATTGACAGGTTAGCGCGCCGAACCGCCGAGGAAATCAGTCGAGATATTGCCCAGAAAATCAGTTATAAGCCAATTTGAAATGTAGAACGATTTAAGGTTGGACGAAGAATATAACTAGCTCATGTGTTGGAACAAGTCTATTAACTGTTAACCAATAGAACAAATGAACGAAACACGATTTCCCGAATAAAGTATAATCCATGTTTCCAAGATATCACTTGAATGACTGTATATCACACAGCCAAGGGAATATTAATGTCAAATGTTTTGTTTTTCAGAGCGAAATGGTAGTTATCATTTACATTTCTAATCCCATTTTCCAGACAATAAGATTTCCGTACACATGTGCGTAAAAGAAAAGACACGCGGACCTTCAAACCCCTGGAAATAAAGTTTGCATCGATCAGAACAGGAAAGATTCATCGCTCAGGTTGTTTCCTAGGTTTCCTGTAACTTCAGCAAGAGCAGATCAGGGTGATAAAGGGACGCTGTTATTGGCCAAGCTTTAGTCTTAAATGACCACAAAACTGGGCACAAGTTTAAGTGCGGGATGGTTTTGTTGTCTATCATCATGTACCGTCATAAATTTCTAAATCTATGAATTAAAAATTAATTACATGTAATTAACAAACATTGTTTTAAGTTGTTATCCCAATCAAAAGGTGCATACAATTTCTCGAAAGTTGCAGATAACAGGTTTTAATAATTGAACAACACGTTGATGTGAGGTATGAAGTATTTAAAATCGATGCCAGTTCTCGAGCGTGGTTTCTCCGGGAAACACATCACTCAAGAATAGGTCACAGGACGAATAACAATGTGTTGAAAGGAATCAAAATTTAAAGAATAGTTGTTTTTGATTAGCAGGTAGTGTAATGTTGTTTAGTGACAACCAAATTATTTGCCTGTAACAAATTTATGTTCGTTGTATCCTCAATACGCGTATATAAACAAAAATACGCTTTAAACCGTCACATAAAACGCCAATGATATCATCTTGTTATGTCCGTGAAGTATAAGCCATTTATTAGATGCAAGCATGTTCACACGTCTCACAAGTTCCTGCACAAAACGACATTTTTAGATAACATTGCGGAGAAGTCGTGAATATACGTATTCTACATCGTGTGAATATACTGAAACCATAGAATATAAAATGTGGTGTAAATAACAGAAATTATACTGTGGCACTGAAAATAGATCTGGCTTTCACTGTAAAAACAATGACTATAAAACGAAAGAACTTTATCATAGTCCATGGCGCCATGTCTCTTGTTCACTCAGTCTTGAACGCTTTTCGCTGGACAAATTATGATAACTGTGCGTCACCTTAGTGTTCGTTATTAACGGTAAAAACGATACGACAGTTGGCGTCAAACTTGCAAAAAGTGAAAGTGATATATTTTTATGCCGTCTTAAAATTGATGTGAGTAGACTTTTTAACAACGGGTTTTTGTCTGAACAAAATCACAGCCATCAGTAGCGATTACTAGGTTTGTAAATCTGTGTTTTAAAATAATTCCTCAATGCTTCCTGTCGCGAAAAAGGTAATAATACTGTGTAGTCAGAGTCAGGCAACTTTATCTTAATGGGACACATCCTTTCATTGACTTTAGCCGTACCCATAAAACCGCTCTCAAAATGGAGACTAGCTAAGCACTTCCGTTGACAACAGGGATCTTTAACCTTCCTCAATTGTCTTTATTTTCTAAATTTCTAGGTGCTTCGTCTACTCGTGGTTAAATTTAAGACAAAAAAGCCATTGGCAGACTTTTTACTACGCCTAGCTATTGATTTTCGGTAATGGTATTTTCACACTCTTCCCTTTCACATTTCCCTTACAAAAGCATTTTCGCTAACAAAGAGACTTCACCATTTTACCAGAGGAATGTCCGTCATGACTGTGCATATTGAATGAGACAATCCGCATATATAATGTATTCTGTTCTCCAGATTCTAGGTCGGTTTGTATGACTAACAGAGACAATGATACTGACACAGATATATTGGGGATGAATAAAGTGATGCCATAAAGGTTACAAGCTAAGTCAATATTATAATAAAACACGCGTTATACATTAACTTCCGCTGGGTAGTTTGACTTTTTCAAGGAGTTAATTGACTCTGCCCAAGAGAATGTCGATCTATGGTCTAACTGTTTGTGGTTACGTTTAGTTCCATTGCTGAGATTATTTACACAGTCTATTACAGGACGTGCATCTCAGTCATAGCTGATGCTTAACATGTGTTTAAGAACAGAACAAACCCCAGTAAAAACAGAAATCCTGTTTGGCGTGATTGGAAATCAAACAGTAATCACTCAGATGGAAACCGTATAACACTGGATCGCTGTGAGCTGGACAGAAACAAGACACAGGGTAACTGGTCCACTACGAAACTTGGGAGAAGGACAATTAAGAAATCACCAAGACTGATATTAAAGCAATGGTATTACGCTTGTGGGGTATCGGCCAGCAATCAATCAGTGTATATGAAGCGCCGAGCACAATAATGAGTGGTCCTGGCAGACGTTAATGGGTTGGAGAATACACTACATCTAATTAACAATTCTGTGGAGAAATTGGAAGGTGTGAGAGAATGGGAAAGTAACTGTCCGCAATTCAACTCGATATAGGATAATACATCTATAGCAGAAAGGAATATAATGATGGGAAATATATGGTGTGAATTATTAATTGACCATGCTTGTCGTCAATAGAAGTATACAATACCACTCATTCGAATATCCTATAAAATAATAAACAATGTACCGGCGACATTTGCAAAGCATCCATGTCCAATGCCCTTTGGCTTATTTTACGCTTGGCTCGCCCCGGGGAAGTTGAAATGAACATGTTATTGGTACAAACAACAAAGCCACTCTTGTTTAATTCTAACCTTCATTAGAGAGTTACAATTGCAGCACATATTAACGTTTCTAAGCATTTGACATAAAGTTGAATAAATCCGAACAACTTAGCCCATTGACTCAATATAATCCCTGAAGCACATTTTCACGTTATGAAATAGACTGGGGCAGCAATTTATAGTTGCGATACATAACGCACTGGTATGGATTCAATCAGCTTTGTAGACAGAACAGTAATAGCAGAGTTATTTTTAAAACCATTATTAAAATATCTATACGAACATTGTCAAGATAACAAAGCTTTGTGGACATCGTCATGATAGCAGAGCTCTGTCGACACCATTCTGTTTCCTTCAAATTAGACAATGAATATTCTTACCATCAATATTTCTACAGTAACCTTCTTCAATGATTAATTACTCCTTGCGGAAAGTCAATTTTCTGCTAAATCCTAGCTTAGGCTTAATCCCTAATCGAAAGAAATAGGCCAGTATAGTTGAACAGTTCTTCAAGAAACAATTTGACATTTGTCTACGCTGTGCCAGAGAATGCATGCATATTAATACATATATATATATATAAATATATATGATGGAATTATGGGGTATATAATTAGAGTTGTTTCTAATAAAAAATTTTTTATTAAAATATGATATATTACACAAAAAGACAAAAAAAGCGATAGCAAAAGTTTATTGAACGTGGAATATTTCTGGGAAAAGGTTTGCCTTGGATAGGAGAAACACACCCCCGCTCACTTCCTCTGTTATTTTACTAGCATCGCGTGTCCGGATCACGAAATATATTTTATAAGAGCATTAATATTTTTTGGCGATTTAACGTTTCTGCAAAAAAAAATGTGAAAAAGTGGGTGTTTGGGGAATTTGTCGTTCAATGCACAGAACTGTTTAAGGCAATGTCAAACATCTATTAGAGCGATGCAAACAAACTCAAATTCTCCTATTATCTTGTCTATTGATTGTAATTAAGGCTCCATTGAGGGCATTACGTGAATGGAATTCCGGCATTCTGATAGACGTGTGCTCCCTTGTGATCGATGCCTTTTTATTCACATTGACATTTAATCTTTGAACTGGTGTTCTGTTTGCCGGGAATCACGGGTTAATTTCCTGTCCATGTTCTGATACACGTTTTAAACTGTCGACCAGTCCAATCGTCACTCAACTTCTTATGTGACTCCTCTGGTCCCTTTCGATATTAAGTAAGTGTTACTTCGTCTATATAAATAGTAGATGTCTTGATATCTATTTCATCAAACTATTCCATATCTATGTTGAAATTAATTTCCCTTTTTATTGTAGTACTGTGCTGACGTGTCTTTATTCAATACATATCCCGATGTGTCATATTTGAACCAAACTACTTAAATCATTTTTGTCAGTATATTGAATAGTATAGATTTTATGAATAACAAGCAAAGGTCAGCTTCACCGAACGTTACACGGGAATATGTAAACCCAACACGACCATGGCAGAAACAGACCAGCAAACCATATCCAACCACTAACTTGCAACGCCGGGTTAAATATATCAGCAGAGACCGAGAAGGCAGATATAATTAAAATCGTATTCAAAGGCTTTGTCTTCAAATTCAAATTGTGACATTTTCATTGTCGAATTTCTGCTTTAAATGAAACAAAAAAGAGGCACAGTAGTCGTTTTTCGTATCATTTGTGATTGTGTGGAATGAAATAAGTGTAGTTTATAATCATCCTCGGGTTAGAAATGAAAGTACGGTTACCTTAATAAAAATTTATCACCTCTACCGACTGTGATCCTAAATAACGGGCGACACATATTACTGTTTATGTCCGCTCTGGGTGTTTTTACCGTTTTGAAACAAAACGTTTAGATGCTTAAAGATAATAACTCCGGGATTTGACAAGCGTTTTGCGGCAATCCGTCAATATCTGCTACAATTCAAAGACGGAAAGTGACGGGTGACTTAGATGAGTCTTGCGTGAGGTTCGGGTAACAGACAAGCATTGATCTCCCCAGTGACAAGAGTATATTGGAGGCGACTTGAAATGGTTATCGGGAGGATTATTATTCCTCACGTCACGGCCAGTAATCCTCGTTGATTCTCTGTTAACCCTCTTCAACTTCATTTTACGGTACCCCTGTTGTCTGCACTAAAGTGGTAGCGCCTCGGAAACAGAGGTGATCCGTATGCTGGGTTTGAAGATGACGGTAAAGCTCTACCGGTGGCTTAAGGGGCGCTTAATATTTCCTTCTTTTGTACACACAAGTGCTTAGAGTCATATGAAGGTTACACGTATAACGGAGCGGTATCCAAAGCTACTACAAGAATACAATGCCTTATAATAGACTTATACTGTCAATGGTCCAACACAAGGTCATAACAAACAAAGTAGATAATGTACGACATCAGCCTATTTAATATGACCATAAAACTACATGGTGCTTTGGAAACTGGTTTCAAATAATAATAATTGGTTTTAACAGTTATTTTTTTAACAAAGCAGCACAGTCTTCAAATGTCTCTGTGCTTAAGCGACGGTGACACTTTATTATATTAGCCCTGCACCACGTTCTATAAATGATGCAGCAAAGTTAAAAACATTAGCGGATGCCTATAGCGGAGATTCGGTATAGCGCCGCTTAGTGATCAAAGAAAGGGTGTGCAAGTTAGCTACCGACCTTTTTGGACTGAATCTTTGTGTAGAGCCCCTCGATCGTGGTCGTACTGTTTGGAGACAACGTATTTAGCGATTGAAGTGATACATATTATTGATTGTGTGATTTACTTGCTATCAAACAATGTTTTTCTTACTTTCCAGTTTTGACATTCTGTGTTCATCAGTTAAAAATCAACAACGTTAACAATAACGTGGGCGCTAGTGGGCAAAGTAACTCCATTCATGTATAACCACTATTTGTCACGGGAAAATAGAGGAAAAGGCGGCATGGGATAGATGGGGTTCTACATGTGGTAAATGTATATACATTGTGAACGAGCGTGGCAGGGTAATATGCCTTATGTGGACAAACTCTCAAAACCATTCACTCTTCCCAGTAATACGCTGAATACAAAGAGTCCTTAACGTTTATGGGTTTTAACTCTCTGATTAACAGCCGCCACATCCTATTATAGCCACAGTAATGGATTTTGTTATAGTTTCCAGTCACTTACTCACAGGAATCATTGCATATAATAGCGACTAAAACCCAAATCACTAAATGAATTCTATTTCACGGCGATTCGTTTGTCCCTACAGAAAGTCCCTCATCCGTGACAGCGTTTTGATGGTAAATGTCCATTGTGTTTAGCGAGAGGAATAATTCCGACACTGCTCTATGGAGTATTGCCGGAAAATGTAGCGGAATTACAATGGCTGTTTATTATTCAACTGGCTTCTGGTGAGCCCCTTTTGGTAAACACAGCAGAGGTCAAAACACCATCTGGTCATCACATCCAGCAATGTCAACATTGTTTTACAGACATACACTTGTAACAATCAAAACATTATACAGCTTACACATTATCTACGACAACGCTACACAAATGGTTCCTATCTAATCTTCGTGAATCGTTAAGCAGAAAATGCATTATTGTTATATTATCCGAGTAATTAGTTATGAGACATTCGTCAAAAAACATGTGTAAATGAACTAGAAGGATCGTAAATACGTTGCATTCTTTATAACGTAGGCGTATTTTACACTGAAATTACAAAATTTTTGAGTTTGTATTGTATGTTATTAGTAAAAAGGACAGAGAAGGGCTTTCATACAAACCAACCTTCCCGAGGGAAATCAGGTAAAACTCTTATTCATATACCCCCTAATATAGATCAGAAAATCTAGTTCTGGACAAAATATAAATATTAATGTAAAGCCGCCCAAAGCCCTGTTGAAATGTATAAAGCAACAGCAAGGGACGTTTGAGCTCGTTTCGCTTTCTCTATATCTGTAAATATGCAAACGGCGGCGCGGCCGTCTCGTGAAACACAGACAAAAATGTCATTTGAGCCGGACATACTATAGAAATGCACGGTTGATTCGGAGAGCGTCTTGGGATTATTGTAAGATATACACTAACCTAAAACCAACCAGAAACTAAGTATATTTGACAACATCCTTCTGTATCCGGCTATTGTAGAGTTAAGCGCATTGGTACATTTGATAATCTCTGGGTTATTTTATCTCTGTGCCGAACAAAGGCTATTAAACTATTATCCCGTGTACTTAAAGCAGGCTTAGATCGGATATATCGCCGTGTTATGGAATATCAAACAGAAATATTACTGGTATTGATTGCGAATTAGGCAAGTCTGTGCAATAGTAATGCCAGGATCAATTAAGAATAACGTTTGATAAAAACGCTCATCTAAATGGGTTTTCATTGAATCAGCTGAACTAATTATTTATTACCCATCCGTTACGAGATCCGACTGCTGAATATCCCTAGTTCAGACAGTAGTGAATGTTTAACGATAGAGAACTTTCTCATCCACTAGAACTGTCACGGTGTATTAACCCAACAAACCATCATGTACTTCAAGCCAATTTCAACGAATATCCAATAACATATATGTGGAAAATCTATAACTGTTTTTTTCTGTTTCATTATCGGAGGTCTGATGTATTTACACGTATCTATATTGTTTAAATACACATAAACGTGGTGCAAACGTTACATAAAATTACAGACTGAATGAATTTCAAAAGAGAAATTTTGAGAAATATGAATCGGTTGAACATGTGATTTGCTTGACAAAGCCCTTTGAACAATCTATTTTTTAATGTCCACTTCCAAATTGTATTTATCCACGACAGACGTAAATGTAGCTTTCCTTCATTTTATAATCTGTAATTACGGATACTCTACATGGAGCGTAATTGTTCCCGGTTTTTTAAATAGTATTTAATGAATTAAGGGATAACTGAACTCTGTCACGACTTCGCAGGCGAGAGAGATTCGGATTAAATCATTGTTGAGGTGTGATCAATCAATTCCAACTGCTACATCTTTCTACACAAAAGTGTTAAATTCGGACAAAGTGGAGATAATTAAGAAAACAATAAGGAAAAAAAATCTGATGTTATAGTTTGCACCGGATTGTGCATTTAGGAATTCCGAGTTTCCACTATGGTGATATGCTCAGTACTATAAACTTAACACAAGCTGAGGTTTCTCAGATGTTCTATGACAGCATAGTATTAGACGACCAAAGTTTGATACTTGATGTTGTATTAATAAGAAACTTCGAAAGTGAATTTCCGATGTATTGTATGTATTCTACGTAGGTTAAATATCATTTGTACGTGGAATAGAAATATAAAAATGAACGAAACCTTCTCATTAAGCATTATTTTACACCTTCTATTCATTTCGGATTTTCACCCGACAAATGATTAAAGAAACGACCGATATTGCGGAATTGTCTAGCTACCTAGAAGGTACCGATTGGGCGATTGTGAAGTACGGTTTAACAATGTTATAATGACGCGAGACGGTTTTACAGATGCTGTACAGAGGAAATCTGCATATAGTATAAAACATAGTTATGGTTGATTAAGTTGTGGTTGCTTTTAAAAGTCCTAGAGCAGTTCAGACATAAACGATGTAGACGATGTAGTCCCGTAAGTAACGCTATTAAATGTCCTTAAACGAAAAGGTTATCAGCTTAGCATCCCAGGCATTTTAGAATAAAGTCATTTGAAAACAATTGGGATTTAAAATAACATTGTATATTAAAAACTCCGCGCAAATGAAAAGCACTTCTTGCGGACTAATATAGTTATATTTTCTATTCAAAATATAGTGTAAAGTATACTCGTGAGACTGCAGATACACGCTATTTGAATAATGTTTATTGAGATTTCACTGAAGTCGCATAACTGATTGAATGATGTGTGGTCTTGTTACCCCTTATTTGAAATAATCAGATTTACCATAGTTTTAAAAATAGTCCTGTGATGGTTATGTATTAGTCTATACTAGAGTTATAATTGTTTCATGCAAAAATCATTTAAAAGTAGTAATAAAAAGACATATTTATATTTTCAATAAATGAGGAGAGGATATATATAGATATACATATATAATTCACGGTAACGCCATTTTGAAGTATTACTTATTAGTGTGAATATGGTACATATTTTATCGTAGTTAATTCTACACGTATATATGCAAATCTAATCTCATCCAAGCCATAAATACAGATAACATCATTTACTCAGATTTAAATTTCTTTGTTATATATTTCGTTGTTTCCAATAGATTGATACGTAACTGTTTCGTTGTTTTTCTGTTACTACACTTGAAACTAACTGATTGATTTCAAACCCAGTTCATTTTTGGCACATACATAAGGCTTTACAAGCTTTAGGTGTGAAGTTTGGAATGGTGCACGTGTGTTTGTTAGACTTATGGATAATCCATTGCTTTGAGGAGAAAAGTAAATCAAAAAGTAAATCATAGTTGTGAAAATAATCCCCACTAAAAGTCTATAACTAAGTATAATATTTCACTTACCTACTACTATACTGTTCCTCTATCTAATCGGTTGTTTTTGGTGGGGTCAGCTTTGGCGCTGTTTCCGGCGATTGGTATGTTCGTATCTCCGCTTCCCCCGCCGATAGCACAGCGCCAGCCTGTTAATACAGGAATTATATCCCTCTCGTATCCCAACTCTGATGCCGCCAAGTGCAATTCAACGCTTAGCTGAGAGCCTGATAAATAAATTCATGACGAGGTGGCGCTAATCGATATCGGTATCAAAGTGTTCCACAGAGTTTTATCAAAGACTCCCACCATATATGGTGATTGAGCTGAAATAGTATTCTGTAAAAAGGCGGAGCTACATATATCCCATTGTGAATCCTGCTCTGACTTGAGCGACACCAGTCTGTTTGTGATGAACCCGATGATTGGCAGAAGCCATGACCAATGGCGATGAGAAACGTATTGAAAACCCACCTGTTATTCCTACCCACGCTTACAAGATATAGTAGAGAGGTTTGCAAATTTGTCTCCGATATCGGGTTATGAAAAGGTATGAATTCGCATAGCTGGGAGCGATTAGCGATTGGATTTATTGATGTCATAATTAGAGGTATATGGACATTTTAGCAGATTGCGAGTCATTCAGCTCCTGTATTGGTTATTTCAATTGAGACAGGTAGCTTCAACCCACACATTTAACATTTACATATTGTGTATTTTGTATGCAATGTTTACAGTCACCACATGATCCGACACAGGCCTGGGTGGATAGGGATAATGTTTCTGATCTATCAACAAATTGACTTGTGACTGTATTATGTAGGCTTATTGATTCCCTCGATGAGTGTTGATCCTGGAATTCAATTGAAACATTTCATAGATAATAAGCTAGTCTGCATCCATATCGGGCAAATTGGTACGGGGTATAGGTCAGTAACGTGAACTGTTCGGAGGGGTAGGGATGGGGTGGCGAGAGAAGGTGTTTGCGCCAACATAGCCTGGGCCTTATTACCGCATGTTGGTCAACACGTATTCCTGATAACATCATATAGGAATGTATTCTGTACAACGTTTGCTTAAAGTAGTTTCTCTATCAATCAAGAGTGTAACAGGTTCTACCACGATGGCTGTTGGGCTAAAGTTAATTTATCATTGGAGAAGGTATATAGTTTAACCAATCACCGCTATCAACGTAATAATAAAATGAGTGCTCCACTTAATGAAACAAAGCATCATGTTTGTGACAGCATGACATCAACAACAATGAGACGAGCACTATATTTCTACAGAGATGCTTTTGTTTAAAAGCTGAGTGATTGTCATAGTAGCAATAAGATCAGTGGATGATAAAATCTGCTGCTAAAGTCGATGTCCGGTACGGTAAGCGTTTTTGGTGATTCAAGGGTGACAACTCCATGGATAGCCCAGTGCGCATTCTGTTCGTCAATGGGTTATGGCGGTATAACAAATAGCAGTTAAAAACAACACACACTATAATGCCACTGGGTATTGAATAAAAAACAATGTCGTTATTGAAGTACCGTTAACGTTTTAAATCCATTAAATATATTTGTATTTTAATGGCTGTGTACTGAATAAATAAATCGACAGAAAGTTATAAGATTTTATAGTTGACCCTTGTTACGGAGACGGTCGGTATGATTCAAGGACGGAAGCCATTCACTGGAATTGATCGACGGATGCCTTTTGACTGTTCAATTTTAATCGAATGTTCTCGCCCAGCTTGTCATGTCGACGTCACATCACCTAAAAGCGTAAGCCTGGCGAATAAATCAATCAGCAAGTTGGACTGATGTCCTATGTTGGCTTATGACAAGATGAGTTACAATCAAAGCAATTGGACATAATTCAGCCTCTCTATAGCCAATTAGGTATAGTGAATTAATCAACCATACGTTTATATGTCACCTTATCCATAAATCAGTTTAGCTTAGCGGAACAAACGCGTATTTTCAATCGTATAGTCTCAAACGAATAGCGATTAATTATTCAGATAGCAATATAGGCATCTTTGTCATCCTTTCCTTTATTCTTAATAGAATGCATTCAATTTGTAAATGTTATGACCTTGCCACATCTAATTAGCTGACACCTGTCTATTAAAATCGCGATAGTAACTTCAATGTGGATTTTCATCTCCAGTTATTCTCAATATCTAGGAGAAAGATTACAAAACATAAGGCCTGATTTACGGTTTGAATTCATAATATTTTTTACAATTGTATCAAATTTTCATCTGCAGTTATTCTCAATATCTAGGAGAAAGATTACAAACCATAAGGCCAGATTTACGGTTTGAATTCATAATATTTTTTACAATTGTATCAAATGCCTTATTTAATAGAGTAAACCAGTTCTGTGCTAGTTGCTGTTACTGTTAGCTGTTGTACCTGTTAGTTGTTGTACATGTTAGTTGTTGTACGTGTTGACGGTTGTACCTGTTAGTTGTTGTACATGTTGACAGTTGTACCTGTTAGTTGTTGTACGTGTTGACGGTTGTACCTGTTAGTTGCTGTACTTGTACGTGTTGACGGTTGTACCTCTTAGTTGTTGTACGTGTTGGCTGTTGTACTTGTTAGTTGTTGTACCTGTTAGTTGTTGTACCTGTAAGTTGTTGTACGCGTTGGTTGTTGTACCTGTTAGATAGTGTACTTGCTGGTTGTTGTACGTGCTGGTTGTTGTATTTTGCATTTGTTGACTGTTGTGTTTGTTGTTGTACATGTGGGTTTTTTATACGTGTTTAATGTTGTAGGTGCTGGCTCTTGTACGCGTTAGTTGTTACACGTGCTTGTTGTTGTAGTTGCTGGCTGTTGTACGTGTTGGCTGCTGTACGTGTTGGTTGTTGTACGTGTTGGTTGTTGTATTTCCTGTCTGTTGTATACGTGTTGGTTGTTGTACGTGTTGGTTGTTGTATTTCCTGTCTGTTGTATACGTGTTGGTTGTTGTTCTTTGTGTCGATTGTTGTACGTATTGGTTATTGTGAAGCATTGTCTATATGTTGATATCAGTGAAATCCAATTTAAAATCACTTATTCGCACAAAACCTAAGCACATAACATTTAGGTCAATTGAAAAAAAAAAGAAACAGCTTATATAGGAGCCGCGCATATTTCCAGTACATGGTTTAGGTCTATGTTTTATGGCATTATCTTAATAGTACATGGGTTTCTTGAACAGTTGTATACCAAAGAATTCAAATTAAAAAGTTCCATATAACTAGTACCAACAAATATCTAAGTTCCTAATTCTCGACACCCTTTAACATTTCTACGCATAAAGCGGAAATGAGATTCGGTACTATATCCTCATGTTTTGGTATAGTTGATATTCATTTCTCTTTGCTTCACACGAGTTAAATATTTATTGTGCAATTTTCTCCAAACAAAAAAGAAGCTTGAAGTGGGTATTCATTTTTATACCTTTTCCGGAGCAACCAAAGCACAAACTCCTTTATTCATGTTTACATCAGCTGAAACGTTGTGCTTATTTTACTGGCTGATTTACCGGCTATATTATCTATATTTTTACTTCGAAGGTAAGATAAACATAATGGCTATAAACATACTATCTTCATTAAACATCTTCTTCGGTATGCCTTGCCGTATCCCATGAATCCCTGAGGAGATAAGCGAGTTAGATAAAATATTTCCTCATACGGTTCGATCATATCGTCAGTCGATCTTTTACAACAAAGCACACCTGTATAAGATTCAAGATTTTTGTATGGATGGCAGCTTTTAAATGTCTCTGAAACAAGTTATTTATGTTTAAGATCAGATGTACCACATGGTATGATTTTGTTATCCCTAAGCTCATGTGTATTGTACTATTTTTATCCATGTTTTCAAAAACGTGGTGTGCAGTAGCTGATTTGGGAAGCTACGTATAAATCCCTAAATTCGCAGAGCAATTCCGTTCAAAGTGTCCAACTTTTCGTTTTTCGCATTTACTAACCCATGATAAAATTGTTCAGTTTGCGCATTTACAAACAAACTTTAACAAATTCCTTCAACAAAACGTTCGTTAATTTTTTTCACGAGTTCTTATATTCATAATATTCATTCATTATATTCTCGTACACATTGTACTTGAGTCATTATATTCTCGTACACATTGTACTTGAGTCATTATATTCTCGTACAAATTGTACTTGAGTCATTATATTCTCGTACACATTACCTGAGTCATTATATTCTCGTACACAGTGTACTTGGGTCATTATATTCTCGTAAACATTACCCGAGTCATTATATTCTCGTACACATTACTTCAGTCATTATATTCTCGTACACAGTGTACTTGGGTCATTATATTCTCGTACACATTACTTGAGTCATTATATTCTCGTACACAGTGTACTTGGGTCATTATATTCTCGTAAACACATTGAAAACAGACACCATTTTATTGCATTACACTTAACACATTTAAAGGGTGGACTTGAATATTAAAGCATCAGACGTCTGTCTATATTTTTTCCATTGAGTTTCTTTGTAATACAATTCCCGATCCCCATGTAAAAGTCAGCATTGATAGACCCGCTGTTCTGTGAGGAGCAACTTTATTTTATAAGTGGCTTTTTATGAACCGAAAGATCCTGTCCGACATAACGCACATCTGATTTCCCAAAATGGACCATGTAGTCCAATTGCGATATGTGATGTACAACTGTAGACACTATAGTATACAGCATTAATCGGCTTAGAACCTGTGCGGATGGACTAGATAATAGCACACAGATCTGTAGTGGTCAAATGTGCTCTAATAGATTAACACGTCTAGTAATCATTCTTCTGAGGTCATGACGGTCCAGGGAGACGGCAAAAATATGCTAGACTGTGGCACTGTTTTCATAGTCTTCAGAAATCCGTGGTCTGGCCATGTACATGTAGTTACTATTGCGAGTCCTAAATTTGCCCAAATATTATCGATCGTCTGATACATTACTTATAGTAGGTCTGCAGACTAATGCAATTTATTTCACTTGCAACGTTATGCTCGTTGATTGACATCCACATAAAGATCTATCTAGATAATTGATAATCTAACTTACTCCCCTCTCACAGAGCTTAAAATATATTTTCTTTTAGTGTATCTGGAAAGGTAAAAGCAACGGACTTGTTTGTGCCGATATGTTCGTGTAATAAAATCATCATCTAATTTATGACCAGAAATTTTACGCTTCTCTCGTCTTCCATCTGTCTTTCGATCCATTCAAACTATCGTGCTGAAAGATTGCAAAGCTCGTCAGGACCAGTCCACTGACCTAGAGAACGGCTTTATATACGTCAGTGGTCACGACACAATTCGAACTTTTCAAATGTCTTTGTTAATTGGTCAGAAATAATTGTCAGACATTGACTCGAATTAAAACTATTTGTTTTCTACCATATTTTAATTAAATACATATATTGCATTTTAACCGGCACTGCATGTTTCTGAAAAAATGCACCGCTCGAGACGACACAGTTCGATGCCTTTGGGAGTATTCAAATGTCTTTTTAATGCTTTCTTCATGGATCAACACTAATTGTTCGATGTTTCCTCGAGCTAAAACGAATTTGTTGTACTCTTATATCATAATTTAGTTTAATTAATATTGAATTTAAACCGGCACTGTTTTCTGTTCCACGGGTGCTGATTAGTCTGATGGACGCTTTACCCTAACCCAGATGTGTTTTGTACCTATGCGCGCTACTCGTTTCTCTCGACTGCGAAGCGAAAATATTTATTGATTTCTGATTAAAATTGCTACAAAAAGGCGTTTATGGGATAAATAGAATATCAAATTCGTGACTCGGATATCATATTTAAACTCGGGGTGTAGTTTCCATTTATTTCCTCGCCTCGGAATAAATGAAAATTACTACCCTCGTTTCATAAATGTGATATCCCCGGGTCACTCATTATAATGAGTGACCCGGGGATCCTGTATTTAGTACACACACAGAGGAATTGTGGCGTTGTGTATAATCATTACTATAAAGGGTTACATGAACTTCCAAAGGCATCAATAAGAGAAGTATCGATGAATAAAATATCACAGTCGATATTTATTAATTAATGTAAACAACTAATTGATCGACAGATAATCATGTACATAAATGACTTCTACATCAGAATGAATTGGTTTTCCTTTTCAATTGAGCGAAGTGATGAAAAGTATATAATTAATAGTTCTTTGGCGTTACAGTAATTGTAGTTTTTCTGCAAACTAAGTATTGCACCGGAAGTATGTCGCTACATAAAATTGGCCGCCCCTCTCTTATCTTATAAATACTTGAAGATATTGAAAATTATATCTCAGGTTTTCTTTGAAT
>JAVFBX010074197.1:0-16785 GCA_034783855.1 Mopalia kennerleyi | reverse complement strand
TGACGTGGTGTTCTTTGAAATGGTGCGGTTTGATTGGCTGGTTAAACACCTAGTCATTTTTAAACACTCACGTCATCTAATGTCGACTTAAGACGCACTTGGCCCACCATACAAAAGTTCATAGGACTGCGTTTACTCTTTGTGGAATGCATTGAAGCAATTGCGCTGAGGGCAAATGCAAACATATCAAGTTTGCACTTTGAGCACTGCCACCGAGAAAAGCCAGTGGGACAGAACCTACACCGATTGCGTTTTCCAGGGTTTATTGGCCAATGATCAGTCATATCATAACATACATCAGCGATGGGGAAAGGGACAACCTTATGTTTCTTTGTTGGCGGGGTTGTCGAAGATGATGATGGCTGTCCTCGAGACGGTTTGCCACTTATTATACGTCCGATGAGACTCGGTCGTATTATGGTATGATCGGCGTCCGTCCGTCTGGCCTTCCGTCCTGTTGGCCCCAATCTGTTTCCGTAGAAGAACTCGAAAACTACAAAGCCAATCTTTCTGAAACTTTGTAGTCACATTAGCTGTAGTTGTGCCTTTTGATATTACGGATTCATCATGTTAAAAATCAGTCCGTCTGTCTGTCCGTTCGTCCGGATGGCTCTTATCCGTTTCTGGAGCAGATCTCGGAAAGTATAAGGCCTATATTTCTTAAACTTGGTAGGCACATTAACCATTTACTGTAATCGTACAGTTGCTATTACGGATTCATCAGTTTAAAAATCAGTCCGTCTGGCTTGACCGGATGGCTCCAATCCGTTTCCGGAGCAGAACTTGAAAACTATAAAGCCAATCTTAATGAAACTTGGTAGACATATTAAACATTAACAGTAGCAATGCCTTTTGCTATAACCGATTCACCATTTTTAGTGTTCTTGTTTCTATGGATACAAAGTTAGACATATCCATAATCAGAAGTAAATTTTGTTTTTGGAGCAGAGGTTGAAAACTATAAGGCCTATATTTATGAAACTTGGTAGGCACATTAACCATTAACTCTAGGTGTGCCTTTGCCTATTACGGATTCAAAAATATGTCTGTCTGTCCGTCCGTCCGTATGGCTCTACTCCGTTTCCGGAGCAGAACTCGAAAAATATAAGGCCTATCTTTGTGAAGCTAGGTAGACACATTAACCATCGAGTGCAGTTGTGCCTTTTGCTATAACGAATTTGACATTTTTCTTTTCTTATTTCTATAGATACAAGTTTGACTGAGCCATATCTAGAAGTAAATTTGGTTTCCGGAACAGAACTGGAAAACTGTAGGGCCTATCTTTATGAAACTTTGTAGCCACATTAACCATTAACTGTATTTGTGCCTTCTGCTATTACATAATCACCCTTTGAACATGGCATGTTGTGTGCCATTGATTAAAATGTCTTCGGTTACCATGGTTATCCCAAGAGCACCCCGGTAAGAGCGTTTGTTGGGTTTACTAAAACTTTTGTTATAACTGCATCTGCTATCCGAACTTGAGCTCTTTTAGGATGCATTTCAGCTGTATTATTCGTCAGTTTACAATTAAGACAGTATAATAACCACGCAATGACCACAGTCATGGTAACAGTGTGGTAAAAAATATAATGGTACCATCGTTTACTATCATTTTATTTAGTTATAATAGCAAAAAGGTTATCTAATAAAAAATTAATTTAGAATTAATGAAATGATAAATAAATATACATATATTAGCTTAATATTATACATGTAATACTTTTATAATGTTTATATAAAAATTTGATTAATTTAGTTAGATCATTAGTGCGAGCATTGATTTTAACCTCCAATCAGGAAGGTATTATAATATAATATTATATGTCAATATATGTAATCAGTTTTTACCAATGTTGCCACAGGACTACACAAATGTTAATTATCTGAGATTTCGTCTTTAATAATATTTTTGGTATCTGTTTGGGTTTCACATTTTTTTAATATCCTACAAATTATTTTTGATGCAAAAAATATAGCAATCCAGCCTTTTTATCACCAAAAAAATATAAACGTGGCACACTATGTTATTGACTGTTGCATTGCAAAAGATTTGACCTGCTTGACCTTCACTCAGCAGACATGTGCTTCACAGGTGCTGCCATCTGTGACACATTTTTACAGAGTATATTTAGTTGTCATTCAGCTACGTTGGGAAATAACGGTTAACTTATTAGACAAAATCGAATCAGCATATTTTAATATTTGTGTAGCCATACAACTAAGGGGTACCATATAGTTCTTGGATATGAAAACGCATGTGATAAATACTGAATGCCTTTGACGCGCTGCTAAATCTAATGCGCAGGTGTAAAAAAAACGTGATGAATATATATCCGCCCATTTGCGTGCATCTTTTTTTTAAATTTAAGGATGTAGTTTAGTTTCTTACGCCGGTTGCGTTTAGAGAAATTTTACAGCAAACTTTGCCCCTTTAACAGGGTCTTCAACTTTATAAGACGGAAATCGACCATCTTTTCCAGTGGCTTTATTATGCCCTATTGAATAACCATTGAGAAAAGGATTGGTGAGCGAGATTTGATCTCCTGCGTTAAAGGCAAGTTCATCGGGACGCGTAGGCACGTGCTGCTGGATGGCCCTATACAAATGTACATTCTGTCCATGAAAGTAGTACCCGCCATCGAGAGATTTGCTACAATTTGACGCGTCAAAATGCAGTGCCTGCATCAGCTCGAAAGCAGCTCTTCCAACCTGCAAAAAGACAAAGAAAAGATTCTGTAAGTGCACTGTGATCGATGTTATTGTGGAATCAATCGAAATATGTGGCGCATTATTTTGTCTGCGTATTGAAGTTGACATATCTGCACAATGCCTTATAGTCCGGTGGCTTAGCGCCAATTTTGGCCAAGTTCATGACACACTGGATTAAAGCAACAAACTTTGCACACTTACTATACAGGTCTTATAGAAACATTCTAGAGGGGGGTGCCTGGGCTGGGTTCCCTAGGTCAAGGTCAGGCAGAGGTCAAAGGTCATATGGTGTAATACTGTATAAATACCACGTATAATATAGGTTTTTGTTAATCTAGCAGCCTCAGATTTTGCACACTTACAATACAGGTCCTATAGAAACAGTCTAGAGGGGGTGCCCGGGCTGGGTTGCCCAGGTCAAGGTCAGACAGAGGTCAAATGTCATATGGTGTTATACTGTATAAATACCTATAAAATATAGTTTTGTGTTAATCCAGAAGGTTTTCACCTTGTCGCAGTGGTGCAGCAGTTGTCAAATGTGGGATAAGAATGAGTCTAGTTAGTTTTTAATTTTGTTAAGTTGTTTGGGTCCCATGGAGGCATATTAGAGGGTGGTGCCCAGTCTGCCACGTCCAGGTCAAAATGGCCACCAATTTCCAAAATGGCTGCCTAAATAGCATTTCTGACCACATAAATAGTACTTCATTGGATGTAAGGGTGATTTGGCACGATCTAGATGAGGTTTAGATACAAAGAATATGTTGGGAAAATATTTGAACAACTCTTTATTTGCATAAATTCAAAATGGCTGCCCTTTTGTATCCCAATCTTAGCTGATTTGACAATTTGTCTCTTTTAACCACGTTTAGTGTTACGTGATAGTAACAAACAATACACTTTGCATAATGGTATTTTGCATTCCATGAAAGCGTACAAAATGGTAGAGCACGTTATCTTATGTCCAGGTAAAAATGGCGGGCAAGTTACAAAAAGGAAGCCGAATAGCATTTTGGACCAAAAATATATACTTTTATTTGGACAGTTCCGTTGTCCATTGTATCACACAGGCTGCCTTATTTAAAATTAATACGATTTTTAAAAATGTTTCTTATGAGGACGTTGCTGCAAGATATTTATCATCAGATAAATATTAGGAACTATTTAAACTGTTAAGTGCATTCCATACCCAGTGAGTTCAGCTTCCTCTGCACTCAAAGAGAGCTGTGCATCCCTCGTCTGTACTACTGCATGTGTGTATCCTTAAGCATAGTGGTCCAGCCTTACAGGCACACTTGATGATGGGTGATTCAACCGAAATTGGAGTGAAATGATACTGGATGAGGAGTTGAACAGCTTCAGTAGATGCAGGAAATACCCTGCCAAGATGACTTTTAGCCCTTCCATTGAACTGTTGTGTAGTATCTGAGCCAGCGAAGGCATGGAAGAATGGAAGTCCCTGGATTATCCTTCACCGAGATTTCCACAGAAGGAGTTGATGTGGTAAAACCAAATGCTACCCACAGTTGAACATCAGCATGTTTCTGTAGAAGATCAAATAATATGCCAGCAAGAATGGCCACAACTTCTTAATCCACTTTGCTGACTGCAACAGTCGTTGCAATGTTGGTAAACCATCTGAAATTTGAGGGCACATTATGGAGCTGATCATTTGCTGGTATACGTTCGCTGCTTTGGACACAACTGATTGTCCGGATGTGATGTACGCTTACTTGTCAACTGGTAACTTCTTCTGTCAGTAAAACACACGACTCTTCCTTGCTGGACTCCTAGAGGAATGTAGTAGTTTTCAGGTAGCTTGGTCTGTGGAACTACTTTCTTTCTCACGCCCTTCTCTCTCTTCCCATGAGTAGTATCTTCAGGCTGCCATCCCTGTAGCCGTAGGTCTCTAATACAATGTCCATCCGTTTGCAACTTCAAACCTCGTAAATGGTCGATCGTATGGTTTCCTGCACTGTACATATAGTCACCACATGCCATAGCGCTATACCTCTAGGAATAGCATGCCCTTTTACTGTCTATGAGGGAGTCACACGATGTGGATCTGGCAATCGCGGGGGTGGTTTTTATGAGGTTTCCTCCCGGTCTTCCACCGTTAATAGGCAATGTAACAGTGTGAAGCAGAGAGTCTGTCATCATATAAGTGAAATACCTTTGAGTACGACGGTAAACCCCAGTGAAATAAACAAATCAATTCAGATTTAGCATAAAGTTGTGTGAAAAGACGCAGTCGATTCCGTTTGATTTGCTAATGAACTGACACAGTCCTCTCCTCAAAGACGTTCTTAATTTTGAAGCGCCATGATTATGGTTTTGAGTGGAGTTCTGGTCTTCACACTCTGAGAGTAGTCTGGCCTGTTCAAGGCATCACACTATCCATCTCTTGAATGCTGCAGGGTTCACTGTCAATCCAAATGCGCCACCAGTGTCGTTCACTCGTCCATTGTTTTGCCTATGTGCTTAACCCAGCGGTATGGTAGAGAACTTAAAAGAATCAACTAGACTCTTATCTCACATTTGACAGCTGCTACACCACTGCGACAAGGCGAAAACCTTCTAGATTAACAAAAAACTATATTATATAGGTATTTATACAGTATTACACCATATGTCTTTTAACCTCTGCTTGACCTTGACCTAGGCAACCCAGCCCAGACACCCCCTCTATAATGTTTCTATAGAACCTGTATAGTAAGTGTGCAAAATCTGGCGCTTCTAGATTACAAAAACATATATATTATGTGGTATTTATATGGTATTACACCATATGACTTTTGACCTCTGTCTGACCTTGACCTAGGAAACCCAGCCCGAGCAACCCGCTGTAGAATGTTTAAATAGGACCTGTATAGTAAGTGTGCAAAATCTGGCGCTTCTAGAGTAACAAAAACATATAAAATATGTGGTATTTATTCGTATTACACCATATGACTTTCGACCTCTACTTGACCTTGACCTAGGGAACACAGCCCGGGAACCCCCCCAGTAGAATGTGTCTATAAGACCTGTATAGTAAGTGTGCAAAATCTGACGCTGTTAGATTAACAAAAACATATATTTTACGTGGTATTTATACAGTATTCAACCATATGACCTTGGACCTCTGCCTGACCTTGACCTAGGGAACCCAGCCCGGGCACCCCCTCTAGAATGTTTCTATAGGACCTGTATAGTAAGTGTGCAAAATGTGGCGCTTTAATCCAGCGTGTCATGAACTTCGCCAAAATTGGCGCTAAGCCACCGGACTAAAAGTAACGGCAAAATCCAATCGGATCTCTTGTGAACCCAAAACTGTGTTACAGCACCGAGATTTCCTTTGATTAAATATATGCAGCAGTATGCTGAAACTCCAACTCAACAGTATTCGAGTCATTATCAGGGAAAGGTAAATTATCCTTCTGTAAATAAATTAAAATTGACAATGTGGATTTTCGGTAAACCTTACCTTCATTTCTATGAGAGATAATCGGATGTAATGGGCTTTTAATGTTGAACCGTACTTCAATAAGTGTGTCTGTGTGATGGTATTTATTGCATTGGTGTAACACCAGTGACCGTTACACCAGTGGCCGGTACACCAGTGACCGTTACACCAGTGCCCGGTACACCAGTTACCGGTATGCCAGTGACCGGTACACCATTGACCGTAACACCATCGTTACACCAGTGGCCGGTACACCAGTGGCCGGTACACCAGTGACCGTTACACCAGTGGCCGGTGCACCAGTGACCGTTACATCAGTGCCCGGTACACCATTGACCGTAACACCATCGTTACACCAGTGCCCGGTACACCAGTGACCGGTACATCCGTGACCGTTACACCAGTGACCGTTACATCAGTGACCCGTACACCAGTGACCGTTACACAAGTGAGAAACTGGTTAGACTATACATGCATAGACATCATTCTATAGCAACAGTTTAAATGGCTGTAAATTAGAAATACCGTTCATGCTAAAGTATGACAACACATATAAGGTTTTGTAAGCTATGTTGTTTTTTCTCACCATTGACCGTTACGCTAGTTGCTTGGAATAACATACTCCCTTAGTTTGTTACATAGAACAAGACATTTAACCCTATCTATGTTTCCTTTACCTTTACGCTCTGCGTGTCCCAGGAATTAATGTTTCCGTCTAGTTTCAGATAGCGGAGTTTTGGTCTGACTAACATCAGTAACTCATAGACACGTAACACAAGTGACCTTTTCCCTATATTATTGCAATATCACAGAAGATTACTATTTGTATGACAGTAAAACCAGTTTACTTTCACACCACTGCTCTATTGTTTATTAAAAGCCCGTATTCGTCAGTGTAAAAGCTTTCATATTTCACGTAAGCTACAAAGACAATAAAGTTACGTTTCCCTGCGAATGACTCATAGCTATTAACATACAATGTGATTAACACTGTTATATATATCAGACATGTTGTAACACTCATTCTCTTTAGCGGAAATATTCATTGGTTAATATATGTATCTCTGAAATACCGGTTTGTAGGATGATTCATTCCTTAACCATACCGAATATCTTGTTTGTTACAGATTCATTGGTTAATATATTTATCTCTGAAATACCGGTTTGTAGGATAATTCATTCCTTAACCATACCATAATATCTTGTTTGTTACATATTTATCACTACTTTATATAGCGTGTAAACGGCCATTTCATTCTCTCCACATATCTGTAGGTTAAATATAACAGCTCGAGATTAAGATCTATTTACAAACGTTCTTCTTGTATTTATCTAGAACATGAACAGATTCATCTATTTTAATTAATCAACATCCCTATGCCGGTCACTCTTTAGAAATATATATTTCTTTTTAGATTTTGTATTTCTATGATACTTGATAACGATCTATGGAATGAGATAGAAACGTTTCTTCCGACTTCTATATGTCTCTAAAGGAATCTAGAAGGTCACAATATATGCCCACACTAGAGCTTGGGGGATGTTAAGAACGATATAGTGGGTGGATATCATGTCTAGACAGAGGCCTGTGCAAAAACTGTGATAATGTTTAAAAAATCATTAAATCATTGCATGATGTATGTCAAGGTAAGATAATTGTAACGGTCAAATCATCCATATAACTTCCAAAATCAGTGACAAGGCTATCTGTATTATACAAACGTATAGGAGTAAAAGAAGTATGGTTATGAGAGGTAATGTGAATATACGACAGAGTTATTGTATAGTCAATAAATAAATGCATATCCTACCTCGGTAATGTTGTTCGAGGCTTTTCCCTGTAGCAATAAGTACGGTTAATATTGCGTCCCTACTAGATTGACTTTTTGGTATTTATTTTACAGTCAGCGTTAGATCAGCCATCATAGCCGTTTCCGTTGCAGTTTGAGATTTTGTGTGCACCCGATTCCCATGAGCCTTAGTCGGTGAAGCAGATTCTGACCTTAGGACTTTACCTTATGCCTGCTGTTCTGAACGAACAAAGGCGCATGGGAATTAGGTAACAAGATTTTAAAAGCTAGTGGTTAGAAAAAGTTTTGGACTTTAAACAGGCGAAACAATGGATGAGTGCAGGTGAAGAGCTCTAAAATGAAAGGGTTAGGTATATCGACAAACGTTTTTCAGGTTGATTGATTTTGAAAAATAAAAATTGTATTTCTGTGTAGTTTGGATAAAAAATCTCAGTCTGCTAGACGTTTTTTGATGAAGCTGTATCGTTATTATTGCATACGCTATATAATGACGGTACCTGGATGTACGATACGTGCTGTTTCTCATATTTCAATGTACTTATTACCAGTTTATAGTATGTATTTTTGTATCTCTATAACATTACAACTGTATGAAAAATAAATTTGGTATATACAGGGAGAAGGGCTCGTACATTAAAAGAACATGTCCCCAATCCCTATTGATCTTTTGTGTCAATAAAAATAAGTTAAAAACAATAGCGCCTAAGCGTGTAGCCCCATACGGGGTCAATCAAACCACGGTAAGACACTGAACTACCAGCCAACAGGATATAACAATATGAACAGTAAACAAATTTGAAAAACTATTTACTAAATGACCTGGTAAAACATAGGATACAAGTTTCTTGGATGGTTGCCCTCTGTCAGTGCCAAAATAAAGTCAATAATACTAGTACAATGACAAGGAAGGTAAATAAAAGAATAGTCCTCAGACCGTGAATAAATAACATACATAAGTTACAACAGAAAGATGAAGATGTAGAATGCAAGTTTACAAAACAAATAAATACATTTTTGAAGGAGGAATGTTTAAATATAGCACAAAATGATTAGAGCTGTAGACCATCAGCCAGGTAAGGTAAAAAGCATGACATTTAAACAAAACACGATAGACTGGTTTGACAGTGTATACGACAGTAAATAGAATGAGCTTACTTGGAGGGAATATATAGCCATTTTACGGACAGGCATCGTTCCCATAATTCGCAAGCTGTTAAATCGCAATGTTGATCCCCATACCTCAGTATAACTGCGAATTGTAATAAGTAGTTTATTTAGCTCTATAGGTTACTATTAGCTCATCGAGCTACTTGAATTATTAAAGTATATACAATATCTAATGAATATTTAGCAAACAAGATATTTGGTATCGGTTAAGAGTAAACCGACCTGCTAACTGGTACTTCAGAGAAATACAAAATAACTAGTTAATATTGTTAAAATTTGATTAGCAGGTAACGTCACTGCAGCTGCCAATTGACCAATCGCTGGCTGCGCTCTCACTCTCATGACGTTTCTTTCTATTCTTTCTACTGATAATGAGGAACAGTTCTCAGTATTCTAAAATATAATCGATTCTACTTCCTACCTCGAGACATTGACTCTAAGATACACCCAGACTCATCTTGTTTTGCACTTCTTTTATTTGCTGAACTGTGGCAAACGTAGCCCCAAATGTTGGCGAGGAAATTAATCCGCGATGGCCTGGCATAGCGTGCGAGAGTTGTTTCGTCCACGATAGAAACTCTCGCGAGAATACGATTGGGTTCTCAGCTGTAAGAGGCCCAGACACATCCCATCACATTTTGAGCTAACCTCGGTAAGACATTTTAAATCGACAAAAATAGAAATGACTGAATTATGTAACGTGAATAAGCAGGTCAAGTGGTCGTTTTATAAATCGATCTAACCCACTGTTGAGGGAAGAAAACGATGTGGTTTAAATCAAGATTGCGCCATACACATGCTTCGGAACAATCATTAATGCAAGTCGTAATAGCTAACATTAAAACAATTTTCAAAGCGAGACTACAATAAATTAACACACTGTGCATGATGCGCGCCCAAACAAAGCTACCAAAGTCTCCAAGATTCTCCAAAAACTATGCACAACGAAGAGGCAGCCACAGGCCTAATAAAGTGTATTAACCCATTAAAATAAACTGTATAGGCCCGTTTGATAATTTAAGTTACTGTTTTAAACTTACCCGAGGTTATATTCCGTATATAGCGGTCTTCATGCTACTGTAGTTGATCCGATGTTACGTCCTCCTGGAGAATTTCAGACATAGCCTTTATCACTGTGGAGCTAATAATAGAAAAGTAGGTTGGATTATGGCAAGCCGTTTTATCACTTCTACCCTTATTATACAAACGTCGAATTAGTTTCGCTTTTATTTTACTTATGTACAATTCTTTTCCGCCTATGCGAAATTCTTTTTTACTTATATATTAGTGAATTGTCTTTAATTGTCATACTCTAAGCTAATTTAATGAAATAGATTGTCAATTAACGATTGAACCGGAAAATCGATGTCATAAAATATAGTATATTTAATACTGGAATCAGTGTTAAGTTTCGTCAGGAATTAGATAATATATACCCCTTCTTATTGTAGGCTGGAAAGCTCCGCTATATAACCAAATTGTCGTGGTCACTCGAGTGTTAATTTTCCCATATGTGCTAGCATGTAAGTCTCGTTCGCTTCTACTAGATGTTCGGGTACCATGCTCAAACGTGATAAATGGTATTAAATATCGATATCTCGGAGTCGTATGTTGGTATTTGACCATTACAGACCATATATGTATAAGTGCATATGGGTGCAATACAATTGTTTTTGAACAATGACGTCAGTTCCGCTTTTTAAATTAACTAATTACAGATATGTTAATTAGATCGCAAGTGCAATACAGATGGTTGTCTTTGAAAATATGCAATAAAAAATAAGATTAGGTCGATAAACAGTTGTCTTTCCTTTTAAGTAAATGGTAGGTTTCATATACGATTTAACTATACTCAGTGAAAGAAACTTCATACTCATAAATTTCTAAATATTTTCTTGAAATTTAATACAAGAGATATTATTATTATTATTATTATTATTATTATTATTACTAGAGGTAAATGCGTTGTCAAATACATCATGACACACAGCAACTCCGACGTTCACAAGCTTGCCGTTCGTGCGAGCATACATCAAGGATAAAGCATGTTTCCTTGTGTTCCTGGTTACGTGACCTTATGAGACACGTGCAATTGGGCCCACGTTAGCACAGTAGAGTGACATCTCTGGAAAACAAGTTCTTACAGTAAATTATCCGTTGATTTGCAATGCCACGACTGTCAAACATGCAACGTGAACATTGAACCAATTTTAACCCAGTAACACCGACGTTAACGGCTTCTCTGGTCACAACGACATCTGAAATGAACTCCGCGTGATTGGGTGGTTTTTAGTGACGAATCCAGATTCACTTTGCACTTCGCTGATGGGAGAGTTAGAGACGCAGTGAACGGAACGACCAGTGTTGTGTGCAGGAAGAGGACCGTTTTGGGGGCCGTAGTGTTGTGGTTTGGGGTGCCTTTAATGGTCCTGCCCGTTCCCGACTGATGGTCGTTCAAGGAAACCTAACCGCTTCAGGATATAGAGACCAAGTACTCATTGCAGAGCTTTTGCCATTCATGGCAGCTCATGAGCCAGGTCTGACATTCCAACACGATAATTCCAGTCCTCATACGGCCAATTTACGCCGAATTTTCCTAGGAATGTTGGTATCAATGTCATGGAGTGGCCCTCAAGGTCTCCCGACCTTCATTCCATAGAACATGTATGGGATTTGTTTGGCAGAAGACTCTGCCAAATAAGGAACCCTCCACAGAATTTGCAGGAACTTGGTGCCATGTTGGTTCAATTATGGCGACGCATCTCCCAAGCTGAGTTCAGACGCATCATTCAATCCACGAGAAGACGTTGCGTCGCAGTTGTGGACGCTCGTGGAGGGCATACGTGCTATTGACATGCTTTCATCAAGTTGTAACTTACCATTTTAACTCTATTTCATTTCCGTTGCATTTCCGGTCGAACTGGTTATAATATGAACATGATTGTTATGTTACAGCGTCCTTAATGGGTACAAAATGGAATTTAATCAATATTCAAAACCACTTTTCTTGTATGTTCAACTTAGCGACATCCAAACAGAGTTCAGTTTGTAGACTGTGAACGACTTTAAAATTCAACCTAGTCTTTTATTTGCAAACTCAAATTATATCCCCAAATGATATTGTATAGGACAGTGAGATGTTTCATCCATCCGTCGACGTCCTGTATCGTTGATCAGTGGTCAACTAACTATACCTCCATGTTATAGTTTTCACACAGACATTAACATGAACGTTGCAGTTCGTTTTATGCTGTATTCTGATCTTGTTACATCTTGTTACATCATCATTTTCGAGGTAAAGTCGTACTCAAGGGTGTTTCACTTATATGACGACGGATTGCCCACCTCATACTGTTCCTTGTCTCATTTCGGTGGAAAACCAGGAGAAAACTTCTTTAAACCACCCCGGAGCCACATCGTGTCACTCTCTCATATATATGATAGTCGGACGGACTCGATTCTGTGAACGGTAAATTGGAGTAGGATTAGGAGGCGCAGCTGTTTGTCTGAACCCGATGCATCCTGTTGAGACCTTGGGTGAGTCACTGTTTCGTGTCCTGGGCCTTGTGCCTGGATTTCTAAACATACTTAATATGCCTTTGATTTTGATTTCAAGACAAGTGGACCCTGGTTGTATAAATTACCCGTAGTTTTCTGACTAAATAGTATAAAAACGACTCTTAACACAGTTCCGGGTTGATATTATGTTGATATATACATGTTTAATTTGTGTAATTCAAATCACAACAGTTTCTTTAATTTTGTCTTTACAATGTGTATACTATATGACAAGCATAATTGTTTTATCTGTAAATAAGTTTGTATTTTGATAAATGACTCATTTTCTTTTCGAAAGTAGTTTTGTTTTTATAAACTGATAAAAAAATCTGCTTAACTTTGCAGAAGGAAATAACATAACCGAATTAGGACGAGCGGATTTGAGAGCACATCCGGCTCGTGTGAATGGATCGAGACAGCTTTCCGCTCCATGATGATCCCGGAGCTATAGTGAAACAAAGCTGGTTTATGTTCTAATTCCCCAGTTCAAACGAACACAAATTATTTGTTATTTACACTCGCCTTTATTCACATATAGTTAGACCGTGACCGCTACAGCTGTGCAAGTATGAACTGAATATACAATAAAATAGCGGAACATTTAAACAGCGAATCTTCATCGACACCCGGCGCCGCGCGTGTGAACCCCAGAGGTAAAACCGGGGACCCGGGAAAACTCTGGGGACTCTGCGTCCGTAACTGTACAGCCAAGGACATCGGATTCTGGTGGCGTGAAAGCTACAGCAAAATCCAATAAGTAAACGTCTGTAGGCCTACATCTATCCGGTCAGAATGTGTGTCAGATCCTCAACCAACATGGAAACTAGAACGAATTTGAATTAGTAAGCGTGTTCATCTATACCTGGCCAATAGACAAAATCTGACATATATACGCATTTTTTATTTTATCGAAATTAAATAAAGTGCATACTGCACAGCGCTACACTAGATCTTCGATGAGCCCAACGCCCTATACGTGCTTCTTTTATGCTCAACTTGCCAACACTAACGGTATTTCGTGCAAGCTGGCACGACTTGTTCAGTGCATGTCGGCTCGCAACGATAACATATACATTTGTTGTGGAATCCAGCACTGTAGGCCAGCGGCTTAATGGATAAGGAGAGCGCTTACCGATTTTACTCCGATGTACCGTTAAGGATACTCTAACCCCCCTACAGAGTGTTTTTGCATTTCGCCTTTTTCGATCTAAACTACTGCGAATTTCGCAACACATGTACATATACCCTGGATCGTCTTTTTCTGCAGAACAATAACAAGTAAATTATTCTTTTCTAAAACGTATAGAAAAAATATTTTGCATAAAAAGAACATTTTTGCTACCTATTTTTCAAATTGCTACTTCTTTTACACCATTTACGTAAACTGTTCAATTTTACATCAACATATAAAACATTAGATGAACCATAAAATGGTCATTCAGTTTATTCTTGTTTGTCTTCGTTTTCTTGCAATATTGTGTTAACGGTGAAAAATCACAAAAATGAGTCAAAATAGTGAAATTTCAACTTCTTATAACTTTATCTATAAAACGAAAAAAGATATTAAAAATCTGAATGACCTATTTTTAGTTTAATATATTGAGAAGAACTGTGCAAAAAATCACCTCTGCAAAATAGGTTTATCTCTTTTATGCTCGGTTCTGTGAAGTAATTCAATCTTCTTTTTTTTCACAATTTGTTTATAATATCTAATTGGCCATTCTAAGTATGTTGCGCAAATAATTATGTATACATATCATCAAATATACCAGCTTTTCTACAAAGAGCTGACTGTGTCAAATCTTAGTTGAATTCCATTCAAGCTGTGATCAATCTCTTAATAGACTTACACCAATCAACCACATGTGCATACCTGCCAAGGTTTACGATTACGTCGTAATCAGTACGATTTTTAACCTTAAATTACGCCTTACTATTTTAGTGAAAATCCTTCCTATTTCCATTGAATTCGTACTAAAAAATTGTTTATTTGTTATTTTACCGGAATAATGATTGTTTCCTTTTGGTACATTAATTGCTAATTATTTTAACATTGTTTCTTGTCGATTTATGGCTTTTATGATGAAATCAAGTCATACTTAATCAAATTAAATCCGCATTCGTTTTCTCCGTGGACGTGGCCATTTTGCTTCTCGTTTTATCTCGTGTTCTCACGTATACAGTCACCTTCAAAAATTTGACAAGCGGCCATTTTCGAATCTCGAACAAAATTTGGCTTTCACATCATTTTAGTCGCCAAAATGATGTGTAACAGCACCGAAGAGGAACCTAGTACATATCCCAAAGGTAGCAAGAGTGGTGTATCGAAAAAGAAACAGTGGAAGCAGAAATATCGCGATGAATATGCGGGTATATATCCAGGAGTTGTCCGTCGCTCAAGGTTGGGGGAAAACCATGCGTTTTGCCAAGTTTGTCGGAGTGACTTTTCAATTTCACACGGAGGATTAAATGACATAAAAAAACACATACTAACACAGAAGCACGTTTCGTATAGTAAATTAGTGGACAACAACGAGAAAATTAAGTCGTATTTCGCTGCAAGTAATGATGGCACCGCATTACAAGGCATAAATGCAGAAGTGTTGTTTACTGAATTTTTAATTGAACATGGCATTGCCCTGTCATCGGCGGATCATGCGGGGAATTTGTTTAGAAAAATGTTCCCAGATTCGAAAACAGCTAAACAGTATCAGTGTGGTCGAACAAAAACAACAGCGATTGCAGATACCCTGGCCCAAGAAACATCCGAAATAATTGTACATAACCTGAAAACGATGAAGTTTAGTTTAGCAACAGATGCCAGCAACGACTATGAAGACGTGAAGCTCTTCCCAGTGTGTGTTCGTTATTATGACTCAGAAATTGGAAAGGTAAGCCACAGGATTCTTTTCTGTTTTTAAAAACGGGCTGACATTCGCTAAACAACAACAACAACGGCATATATTAATAAATGCTTGTTACATTTATTTATCGTGCTGTTGTTTTTTTTTTTAAAAGAATATGATTTTTTTTTTTTTATGATTGCTTGGGTGTGATTAAGAGAAATTTGTATATTTGGTCACAAAATTGAGAAGGAAATTTACTAATTTGTAGGTTTTTACATTTAAAAAAAAAAAAAAAGATTTATTAATATTTTTTTTTGTCTTATGCAGACTCACTGTTAATATCAAAAGAGGGAATTTATATAATTGTTGGCCTTTTTTGTAAACACAGTTATGCTACAGGCTATCTAAATGAGGCTATAATAATATTGTATTATAGACTACAGAGAGATACAAAACTTTGCATCTAGCCACAGGCAGGTTTTGAATTTACTTTTATACTTTACATTATATAACATACATTATATAGACATTGTAAAGTACAGTTTAATCACAAAGCTTTAAATTTGTCTTTTTATTGATAGGTTTTGTCTGTTCTATGGACATTACGTGAATGCTCAGAACCTGCAACTGGAGAGAATATTTTGAAGTTGTTAAAAGAGGTGATGGAAGAATACGATGTTCCATGGGACAACCTTGTCTGCTTCTCAACAGACAATGCATCAGTCATGACCGGTAAACACAAAGGAGTAGCTGCTTTCTTGAAAAAAGAATCCCCCTCTATATTTATTGCAGGTAAATGAAAGTATTTATTTATTAATGAGCTAAAGCCCAGGCAACGTTGAGCTTGAAAAAAATGATTTGTTCTTCATATTTGTTCATTTCTATTACCTAGGGTTCAACAGTTGTATGCTAGGCTATAGAAGTGAGCAAATATGAAGAATAAATAAAAGTAAGATTCAAACTACATTGTATTGAGCCGCAAATTTATATGTATGTATATCATTTAGCCAATAATGCTATTACAGCATTATATATATATATTTATTGATAATCATGAAAATATCAGAATATGAGTTATAACATGTTTTGTCATATGTATTTTTTTTTTTTTTTAGGGTGCCCTTGCCACTTGATGCATTTGGCTGGAAGTAAAGCAGCGAAACAATTATCTTTAAATTTGGAGACTTTGCTGATTGATATTTATTACTACCTTGATAAAAGTAGTAAGCGAAAACAGGAATACAAAAAG
>JAVFBX010074086.1:0-16786 GCA_034783855.1 Mopalia kennerleyi | reverse complement strand
GAAAACTCTCAGCCAAATTGAGGCGTTTTTCGTTAAAGAACAAATAACGGAGAAACTGTTCGTCCAATACAAAATGTATAAATGTACGATATACAGCCTGGATGAAAGTCTATGCAAAAACACTAGTTGCGTAACTCTAGGCGATCAATTCAGTATATTAAACAATATTTTACTTGTGACGTCACGACTTAACTAGGTCATCTATAAAAAATCTGAACCGTCAAGACCTATAAGCCGTAGTTACGCAAATGTACACAAAAATTCCAAACCTTAGCTGTAGCGCTTACCGAGATTCGCGAGTTTAGAAATCAGAGGAATAATAAGAATAATAAACGGAACAGGAACAATAGTTTTCCTAATTAAGCGTATCGCCTTCCCGGGATGATCCCGGCCTGCAGGTAAAAAAGAGCTATACGTTATTAAGTACTAATTTTCGAGGAAAACAGCGCCCTCTACGTGACGTCACCGGTGACACGTGATGACCGAGGTTCTGAGCGTTAACTCTGTTACATAGAGAAAGGGGATGTTAGTCTTATATACGGGTTCGGAGAATGGTAACTGTCTCGAGTCGGTGTTGTTGTTTTAAGTGTCTTAACCAACCCTGGTTATAAGATGGGTGGGCACCAACTGGCTCTGGGGATAGTGTCACGTGGTACTCTCGGAAGAATATTAACACCACCATTTTAGTTGCGGTTTCTTGGAAGGGAAATTCTTACGGTCAGAGCTAATGCCAAGACGTACATGTAGACCATCTGCTTCTAATGTTTTTTGCTTTCATTTAATGATTGTCATGTGTTGTATTTGTTTGCAGCCAATGATGTTTAATATTTTTTGCACCAAGTTCAATGACTCGCCGTCATTTGAGTGAAAAGGCCTTAAGTACTACTTCAAATTCCAATCAAATAAACAAGGCATTTCAAAATTGTATGTTTCTCCGATGCCATGTTGAAGGACCAGACAAAATTCTTATTTACCCGTATCCGTCTCCACTGATTGTGCTCAACACATAAAATAGCAGCATGCTTTCCTTTATAACATCGATCAGTCAAACATGAAATCGATCTACTGTAGGCCTATTACCCCAGAAGACGCCCATGACGTAATATGTAATAATTAAATATAAAATGTATAATAAATATAAAATGAACAATAATAACTCACATAAAGCCAGCTCTATTACGCTGATCAGGATTAGATGATATCCCAAAACAGCTCGATATAAAATAGCCAATGCAAATAAGAGGCTGAATAACGCTGGTGTTAGTGTGTAGATCCATGCTGTGGCTGTGTTTCCTAATGCTCGGCTGGTCAAGGTCTCTAGAAAGATTAGCGCTATCCCAAGTGTGTCCATTGAAGCCACAACTTCCACTGAAATATTAAAGTGAATATATTAGCAGGGGCAAAATTTAACAATTCTCGTTTTTAGTCACCTGTGTCAGATGAACAGCCTGCTGAATGTGTTTACCGATATTTAAATTAAAAGCGCTCTCGGTACTATCGACAATACAAAACAGAAGAGTGATGCTATGACTGCCTACCCTTAGACACATTCATAGCGGTTCGCCATTCGCTCTTTAGTATAACAAATCATACATACCCTCGGTTTGTGTAAAATTGAAGGCAGACTTCAATGGTAGAGCATACACATTGAACGAAAAGCTAAATCCACTGAGCACAGCAGCAAAACTACAGAAAGCAAGGGATAGGCAAAAAAAGAAAACTCTGAGGGAGTCCATCGATGATACAATATTACAACTTATCTTGATGGGAGAGTGAGTTAATCTTAGTCCATTAAGATGAGCTGCAGAAATTCTTTCTACTTATATAGATGACGATTGTCAAGCTTCGTTGAAGAATAAAGCAATCCGAATGTTAATTTAAAGCAATTTCTGTACTTGAATGGATAAAAAAAAAAAGAGACCAAAGATAAGCTATACTACTTTTTACATATCTCATAATCACTAACTAAATATAAATAACCTAAAAATCTTAGATATAAATATCTCATTTTAATCTAGTAGTTAATCAAGGTTGGTATAATGGTTTAAATTTATAGTGCAGACAAAATATTACGTCATGTGACATGTTTCAAAACACTGTGAGTTCTCGTTTTAAAGGAAACAGTTGGAAAGACTATAAAATGACCATAAGTAAATTAATATACCAGGATAATAAAACTATGTGCTGGTACGATAGACTTCTCTGGAGTTCATCAGTTGATCTTTTATGACTAAGTGCTTTGTAATTCTGCTGAAACGGCCCCGGCGGCTTTTGCCCTTATCACCATCATTGCATCCAATATTTGTTCTCTAGTGGCAGTGGGATATTGCAATATTGTATTTTTTGGGGTCCAGCCTTTGTCCAGGCATAAGGACCATGGGGAGATTGGCAGGTAAAACAAACAATTTGCAATATGTTTCAATGCTACATCTTGTTAATCGTACACATTCAAGCGTTATAAGATAGCCTCTTTAAACATACATACATACATACATACATACATACATACATACATACATACATACATACATACATACATATGCTGTCCCGACTTATTTGCTGTATAATAATGGACTGAGAAACACGTTTATCGTCGCAATCAAGCCAGAGTTCCAGCAAGACTAATAAGAAAATTGCTTAACTGCTGTTGTTTTGAGGTATTTGATGCTTTCTCTACCAATCTAAGAACGATGGTATTGCCATCGATTGATATTTACCTGAACCTCAGTCATGTCGATGCGCTGGTTGCAACGGTAACTATTGCTGGGTATGGCACATAAAGAAATATCCTGGGGAAAAAGCACCCCTCCTACTGCGCATGACTATTTTAGAAAGATTTAAGATTTAGATGTGTATATACCTATGTCAAAGCCCTCCAACGTTCGCTGCATGGTGTAAAAATTGTCATATGTGGTGTTACGGTCAACGTGCTATCGACAGTTTTAAATCTTATGTTAAAATAGTACGTTGGGCTTTATGACAGACAAACCAAAGGACTGAGGTGTTTCACTGTTTTTTCGGATACTAGTAACATATATATATGTAATGCAACAGAGCAATTCTTTTAGCTCTGATTGCAGCCAACGCAGCGCATCTCGTAAGGGACAGAACTCGTAAATTTAAGTTTTAACAAGAATTCATTGCCCTTTAAAAAATTGTGACTGGAAGCTTTTTGTCCAGGTGCTTTAGGTTCGCAGTGTCATATTAACCCTATGCATTGTGACGTTTATGGCATATTCGGGCATTTTAAACCGGTTCCGCTCACACAGGCATTTTAAGCCGGATTAACTGTTGAAAACGGTTTGAACCACATATGTCCGGTCAGGCCAGCCCATCTATCTAGTAAACAACCCAGCAGTAGTATTGAGGGCGGAACTCGAGTCACATTTTCTATTACATAATAAGGAAGGCTTGTGAGTTGTCAAGTACTAATCGTTTATTACATAAAAAGTAGTGCAGTGCCATGTTGGCACCGCACAACTATTTATGTAGTAAAATTCAATTACATACAAAGAAGGATTACACGTTATTTTGTACTAATTCCGGCACCTCAGTACATGTTAAGTAAGGGCTTTATGGAATTGAGTACTAAAGAGGCTGACCAGCGTTCGTGGCGCCACCGATTGCACGTGATGGGCTGGTGCGGGGTCACCGGAGTGCATGACAAGTGTGGTGTTGTTGTTGTTGCAAGATATGGTATAAAGAGAAAAACAAATGGTCAGTAAAAATGATTACTCACCAACATCATTAAGCTCGAGTTTATGTCTTGTAAAAGCTAGAATTGAACTGGGTGGGTGTGAGGTCTTGTGTTAGATTTTCATTGCATGCATGACATAAATTAAGCTTCTTTCGTAAGAATTTGGTTGCCATGATAAGGCCCTTTGGAGTAGAGCCAGCCTAATGACTCTATGACTAGCTATCCTGCTATAGTTTACTGACTGTATATAGCTACCAAAATGAGGCAGCCCAGGAACACCAGGCACGTGGATGAGGCACCACCAAATCTACCTAAATATAAAATGAATGCCCTTCCACGAGGTTGGTCTGCCAGAGTGACCAGTCCACTAAACTAGCGCAACAGGCACGAGGATGAGAAAAAACACGGACCAGCAGAAGAAAAAGGAAAAGGCCGCGACGAGCTGAAGTAGAAGGACGAGTTAATCACCTACGCTTTGTGTGTGGCGCCTGTTGTGTGTTTTTCACCAGGGCGTCAATTTAAAAGACCATCGACGCTTGGCGCACAGCGACAGCTCGACAGGGATGTCGAGCCGTTTTTAGTGCACATAGTAAAATCAGTTTTAATAAAATATTTGTGTACCTGCATGTACATCATTTATATATATCACAGTTTGTATGGTAAGATATTGAGGTAAACAGTTAAGAACTATATATTACAGTTATTTAGATAAAATCATGAGTAAGCAGTTAAGACATGTATTTTTAGCTCGTTTTCCCCCCCAAATGCACTTACTCCGAGTTATAAAAATACTTTCTATACGGGATTAATGATAGTTGTTTATATGGACCTAAATTTTTTATTTCTGAAAGAAGCTGTAAAATGGAAATATTTAAGATAGAAATCAAGTAATTTTTGCTCAACACACGGTCTTCTTCGCTTGCAAATCGGTTTAGCATCTCGCCAGGTCACGCGCTCTGCGAGAGAGTTCGTGATTTCATCGGCAATTCAAGGTTAAAGCTTGCTGTTACGTTCCCCTGTATATTGTTATCCCAGTGAAAACCACGTGATTAACAAATGAACACAGAAAATAAAATGATCCACGAGTAGTTACGAAGGTTATTAGTGTGAGACAAGCCAACACACAAATACGCACTTTATCTTACCGTATCACTCAGTCGTTTTCAATTGCCGTCTCTTGCAGGAATGCAAATCTAGTCCCTCAATATCTCAACTTAAATGTCCCGTCATTACCTTGAAGTAATAATTTCGACGAAACAGAGAATTATTTTACCTGTATTTAGGACTGGTTTTGAACAACCATTATGTAGATAATATTAATGTGTTTAAGACTACGCAAATTAAATTTTCTTAAATCTGACATTGTCATTCCAATTAATACGCTTTTTATTAATATAATATTCAATAGGATTCGTTTCTGCTTTCTTATAAAGTGTGTTATTTAATCGTGTTTACATCGACTGTCGACAAAGGTGCCACACTGACATTGCTGTACTTCAAAGCGATGCTCCTGGTTATAATAACCCGTATATCCCTTGAAAGTTTACCATTAAAAAAACTTAAATATAGCATCGACTTTCCCGTTTCTTTATTTTCTAAAAATCAACTGCGGGTTACAGATATAAACCTACCTACGACCACTGGTAGCTGACATTTTGGGCGTGGCCAACCCTGTCCATAACTTCACGCGACTCACACTACAGCATTGTGAATTTAAATCTATTTTGAAAATCTTGCCGAAAGCAATACGTTTTTGCTCTTTGCCGTTTAAAACTCTGGCTAGAATGGCTATTTGATGTATACGAATGGTTGTACACTGTCGCTGAGTATAAAGTGCGCCACCACATGTGTGAACTGTCAAAGGTAGGCCTACTATAAACAGTCTTCTGACGTAGGCCCCTAGTGTACAATAATTATATTTGATTGGTCAATATTTGCGGAGCTCTTGTTTAGTGATTAAAGCAGCAAGACATGGCAGCATGGATGAATTTGACTGTAGTTTAAGCATTATCCAATTTTAAGATCCAAATATAAATTGGATATAGCTCGATTAGAAAATTAGAGAGCATATTTCAACACAAGAAATGAATCCCGTTAAACCTATATGCATTTTATTGCAGGGAGGAGCATCGCTTTAAGTAAAAATGTACAAGCAAATGTACGAATATTGATGTATGAACCGAGAAAGTTATGTCTGTTCAGCAGTCAGGTTATAAAAAAAACATAAATTAGCTATCTATAGGCCTACTTACTCTTGTAATGTCAACCAAGTATTGGGTCGGACAGACACTCTCAATTTAACTGTCGAAGACCTGAATGATATCTTAGCATCCTTTGTTTGTGGTAGCATGTGAACAGTATAAGCAGAAGTGACTTGGAGCTAAGATTCCTGTACTTTTTTCTGTCACTTGGTGACTTTGATGGCTCTTTTCTAACTAGGTACCAGTTTTCAGCCGTCTTGTCGAAAGCAATGAGAAAGCTAGGTTTAGAAACTTCAAATTGCACACCACATAGTTTCAGAATTAGAGTTAGCTCAACGTGCGACGCATTGAATGTATCAGAAGATAAGATAAACACTTATGGTCATCGACCTTTAAAATATACATATGGCTCCCAAAAATTGGTTAGTTTTTACATTCAAATATATTATTATATATGCTGATGTGTTTCACGCTGACATAATGTTCTTGTATGTTTTTAGCAACGAGATTTACAGTGTGGATTGTGGGCCCCAGCTATATACTTTGGGCCCACCCAAGAGCCATTCTGCGCCCAGGGGGTGCAAGTTTAGGACTGTCTCGACAAGGAATATGGGTGACATGGTTTGGTGTAAGTGGTATGAGGTGGCACCAGTTAATCCCATATCTTAAAAAGTTAAAGCTAATTTTGCCTGCTCCAAATAGCTTAATCATTCACAACGGAGCAAATGATCTTGTCCAGTTAAAAGTATTCAGTTGATCCTGAATATCAAAATAGACATCCCGTTCATTTGCAAATTATTGCCAGAAACCCATCTCGGGTACTCGGCAATGCTTCCCCATCGAACTGTTAATCCGAAAGCTATGGAAGGCTGGAAGCAGAAAGAAAATGAGTCAATCGTTCTTTAAAAACATGCTGTCGTGGAAGCTGGCCTTAATCCGGAGGACTTGGGGTTCTGTCGGGGCCATTTATACCTGGACACGTGCAGTATGGTCGATTTGGCGGGGATTGTTGTTGAGGCGGACCTTCATCCAGATGACTTGGGGTCCTGGGGTGGGTTTCCTTGTAGGGTATAGTACACTGTTGTGTAGATGGCCGACTGATGAGTAGCCCTGTAGAGCTATTGAGGATCCATGAAGCCTTATATACTGAAGCATAGTGAGGACGGGCTGACCATATAGACACCGGGATCGTAGACGTTTACAGAGACGAGGTTCTGGTGTGGTGCGGCAGAGATTATATTGGGCCGAAGACGCTCGGTGTACAGACTGTCCCCAGAGACGGGACCGAGACTGCATTTCTGATGCTTTATTTGTGTTTATCAACTACAGACTTTCAATTACATCGTGTTTCAAATCATGTAAATTTACTGAGAATATATTGTTGTTTTATTTCTCATTATATAACTTGTTGTATTCTCTATCTCACGTCCTCGCTCCAGCCAAGGTAACAGGACGAGTCGGGTTCTCAACTCAGCCTACTCCAGTGTCCGCGAAAGATAAATATAGAAGACGATTACCGCTCGAATCGTTACAACTGGTGGCAGCGGTGGGATGGCTGAGTATTGGGACCCGCGAGATAGAGAGCAACTGGGAGAAGGCCTGAGTCTGGTTACGTTAGACCGGACTGGTGACCCCGACCCGGGTACACAAGTGAATACGAGAAAATCTCGTGATAGTCCTCTTATGGATTTGTCTATTGACGAGATGGACGCGTTGTTTCCGTCAACGCCAACAGATTTGACGCCCCGCCAACAAGACGATGATAGGCTGGGGCCCCAAGGGAAGCTCTCAGAAGGGGGGCCAGCTAAAAGTTTGGGGACCGGCGCTGAAGTTAAAGAATTAAAAGAACAAGTCACAAGTTTACAGGACATGATGGGTACTTTATTGGGACGCATCGAGAAGCTGTCGGAGAGTAGGCCCGAGAATATTAGGCCTACAATACATATGAATGTTCGAGAGGGCCCCCAGCACAGAGACGGGTTTAGTGATTCTGTTACGAATCGACCCGTGTGGCGTGGCCAAGGAAGGTGTGCTAAGGTTAAAACTGATACCTATGATGGCACCACCCCTTGGCAAGATTATATGGCACACTTTAGTCATTGTGCAGCTATTAATGGATGGACTTATCTCGAAGTAGGTCAACATTTAGCGGTGTCGCTAAGGGGGGCGGCTCAACAAGTTTTGACGAACCTTCACTCAGAACCAGGGAGTGCGGATTTTAGTACATTGAGGCAAGCGTTGGAGAAGAGGTTTGCACCTGCAACGCAGGTAGATCTGTATAAATCTCAGCTCAAAGCCCGGTACCGTGAGAGGGATGAAGACCTGCCCGGCCTGGCTCAAGCTTTGACCCGCTTGGCCCAGCAAGCCTACCCAGAAGCGGGAGGAGACTTCCAAGATACTCTCGCTAAAGACCAGTTCTTAGAGTCTATAGGTGAAGACCTTCGTTTGCAAGTATGGCAAACGAGGCCTAGGACCTTAGACGCAGCCCTACATGCAGCAGTTGAGTATGAGGCGTTTAAAGCATCTCATAAAAGAAAAACGTGGCAGTCTGTCAAGGCGACCACTCTTCAACAAGACCTCAAACCGGATGGAATGCCCGATAAAACACAGGATAGAGATTTGTTGAAGAAGACCATTATTGAACTACTCGCTGAACTGAAAGTAGACCAGGAGCTTGAACCGAAGCGACAAAGGCGGACCCGTGACTACGAGAATTCAGGGGGATGTTGGCACTGTGGGGAAAACAACCACATCCGGCGAAATTGTCCTAAATATCTACAGAGGATGCAACAATTGAGGCCGTCTGCCAAAATGTCGGGAGAATCCGGGGTATATCTTCCTGCTGAAATAGGTGGTGTCAAGATTTGGGGTTGCCTAGATACCGGAGCGTCGATAACTCTACTGAATGAAAAAATATTCAAACAGTTTAGTCCAGAGCTCCGCTCCACTTTACGAGCTCCTGCGCATTCGACAATCCGCGTAGCGGATGGGGGTTCAATGCCACTTTTGGGAGAAATAACCCTTAATATAACATTAGACGGCACAGTTATTTCACACACTATGGTTGTCGCAAACTTGTCTGTTGATATGCTAATGGGAATGGACTTCCTAGCAAAACACTTCGATGGAATTGACTTCAAGAAATATGAAGTCAAATTCCATGGACGTACCTTGCAGTGTGAAGTCGTCGGACTGTCTGGGTGTTACCGAGTTCTGCTAGAAGAGACGTTTACCATACCGGCTGGGACGGAGCTTATAACGACGGCTAAAGTACAGGGAGGAGTACCTGGCGAGATTCGAATTATGGAGAACGTGCCCGATTTTACGCAGAAGACCGGAGTTTTGGTGGCCAGAACACTAGCAGAGGTAGACAGACAGCGAACAGTCCCTGTTCGACTGATGAATCCTACAACAGAACCTGCCGTTGTACGTAAGGGATCTCCTTGTGCTATGCTAGACGAAGTGTACCAAGTCGAAAATTTGCCCCAGAGGGACAAGGAGATTTTACTACCAGATATCTCTTATCCAGTGCATCTAGAGGGCTTAATGGAAGGAACAAAACAGAGACTTTCTAATGAAGACGGTCTTGTTGTTGAAAACCTTCTATTGCGTTTTGCTTCTCTGTTTGCGAAGGATGACGACGATCTTGGGCAAACCCGACTAGTACAACATCACATTAAGACTGGCGATGCCCCGCCTATCAGGCTCCCTCCGCGTAGGCCACCTATACATGCTCGAGATGTCATCAGCAAAGAGGTGGGAAGTATGTTGAAACGGGAGGTTATAGAACCATCAAACAGTCCTTGGAGCGCACCCGTTGTCCTTGTTCGTAAGAAAAGTGGACAAATGAGATTCTGCGTGGACTATCGACAGCTGAATAACGTCACTGTCAAGGACGCCTACCCCCTGCCGAGGATAGACGATACTCTAGACTCCATGGCTGGCGCCAAATGGTGGAGTACGCTTGATTTAATGTCCGGCTATTGGCAGGTAGAAATGGCAGAAGAAGATCGCTGCAAAACTGCATTTAGCACGAGGCAGGGCTTGTACCAATTTAAAGTAATGCCCTTTGGTTTGTGCAATGCTCCGGGGACCTTCGAAAGGCTTATGGAGGCTGTATTAGCAGGGCTCCACTACGAAACGTGCCTGGTATATCTAGATGATATAATAGTTTTTGGTAACACCTTTGAGCAGATGATCGGAAGACTGGAAGAAGTCTTCACACGTCTAAAAGTTAATGGCTTAAAGCTTAAGCCGTCAAAATGTGTGATCGCTGCTCAGAAAGTTGTATACTTGGGGCACGTCATCACAGAGGAAGGGATTGGGACTGACCCCGAGAAGATCAAGGCTGTTAAAGACTGGCCGACACCAGTTTCTCAAACGGAACTTAGAAGCTTTCTAGGCCTATGTAGTTACTATCGTCGTTTTGTGGAAGGCTTTGCGACAATAGCATCGCCTCTACATAAGCTGACCGAGAAAAAGACGATCTTTTTATGGGGAGAAACGGAGGCTGAGGCTTTTGAAGCTTTAAAAACAAAATTGACATCAGCTCCGATCCTCCAGATGCCAGATTTTCGGTGCCCATTTATACTTGACACCGATGCTAGCAATGTAGGAATTGGGGCTGTGCTGTCCCAAAACATTGACGGTCATGAACGAGTCATTGCATTTGCTAGCCGCAAATTAACCAAGTCCGAAAGATCGTATTGTGTCACTAGACGAGAGCTCCTTGCAGTTGTATTCTTTGTTAAAAGCTTCAGACATTACTTGTATGGCAGAAAGTTCCTTGTTCGGACGGATCATGGTTCGCTACGATGGCTTATGTCATTTAAGGAACCCGAAGGACAACTAGCTCGCTGGATTCAAGCCTTGAATGTCTACGATTTCAAAGTTGAACATAGACCGGGTCGGAAACACGGCAATGCTGACGCATTGAGTCGTGTCCCTTGTAAGCAGTGCGGACGGTCTAATCAAGACCAGGTTGAAGCAGCTGTCCGAGCCGTAGAGGTGATACTGCCATGTGCTGAGTTTAGTGAAGCTCAAAAGGAAGACAAAGACTTACAACCTGTTATCGAATGGGTGAAAGAAGGCAGGAAGCCTCTCAAAGAAACTATATCCCCGTTTGGGTTTGTGACGAAATCCTTGTATGGCATGTTTGATTTGCTGGAAATAGAGAATTCTCTACTTGTCAGAAAATGGGTTGATCTGAAGGGAAATGTTAGCCACAAACTGTTGATAGTTCCTCGTTCTTTGCGCCGAAGGGTCCTTAAGGAATGCCACGACAGACAAACAGGAGGCCATCTGGGAGTCCGGAAGACCTTAGCTAAAATTCGACAATCCTACCTGTGGCCTGGTCTACAAGCTGATGTTAAACAGTGGTGTCGCAGCTGCGATGTATGCCAGAGGCGTAAGACTTCTGCTCCTAAAGCCAGAGGAAAGCACCACGGAACAGCCAGTGGGTATCCAGGGGAGAGGCTAGCCATAGATATACTTGGTCCTCTTCCTGGGACAGCCAGAGGAAATGTATATGTTGTCGTAATGGGGGACTATTTTACCAGATGGATGGAGGCTGTACCTGTACCTAATCAGGAGGCTACAACGGTAGCACAAGCCTTAATCGAACATTATATCTCAAAGTTTGGTGTCCCAGTATTCATTCACTCGGACCAAGGTCGTCAATTTGAAGGCCATTTGTTTCAGGATATGTGCCGTCTCCTAGGCATCAAGAAGACTCGAACCACAGCCTACCACCCACAGTCTAATGGCATGGTAGAGCGGTTTAACCGTACCTTAGTACAGATGCTTCATGCCAGCATCGACCGTAACCCCTCTGACTGGGATGACCATGTCCCGCTTGTGCTCCTGGCGTATCGTTCAGCTCAACATGAATCTACTGGGTTTTCTCCCAACATGATGATGTTTGGACGAGAGCTGACGCTACCCGCACACCTAGTTATTGGAGCACCCCCGTCGCAGAAATATGAGCCTATACAATGGGTGGAGACTCTTCGTGACCGAATGGCAGAGATTTGCCAGCACGCCACAGAAGTGATGGGGTTGAATTTACAACGACAAAAGGCACTGTACAATACTAAATCCAATCTGAACGTTTATAAGATTGGCGATTTGGTGTACTACTATATTTCGGCGACGAAACTGGGGGAAAATAGAAAATTAAGAGACCGTTGGGACGGGCCATACGAAATTAAAGAAATAATATCAGATGTCACGTACCGCATTGAGGACAACAGAGGGAAGGGTCGCATTGTCCACCACGATTTATTAAAGCCCTTTAATGAACGAGAAGAGTCCGAAAGCGACGAGGATCCGGAAGACAATAGCGAAATGGCCGTACCGACCGACACGGGGGACGTTTTTCCGTATCCAATTACAATTCCTCAAACCCGAGCCCCTCCCGCTGAAAATCCGGTTCCTCCAGTTATTACGAGGAGAGGACGTTGCGTGCGACAACCTGCTCATTTCGATGACTTTGTCCGATGGCTGGGTACCCAAGATAATGGTAGACGATATAAAAGGGGGATTAACTGTTAAAACATAAATTTTGTCGTCCCGGTAATTTATGTTTCTTTCCTTTTTAAGAATGGCCGAAAGATCACGGAGCAGGAGCCGGAGTCGAGATGAGGCAAGGTTTCTGTGTCGCTTCTGTGAACATGATTATAGTTCGAAAAAACACATGAAGGAACACATAAAGAGAGCTCACGACTGGGAGGAAGGAAGGCCCTACCCAGAGCCCAGGGTGAGGGGCACTCCCGTCGAACAAGTTCCGCCGAGGATCTGGCGGCCCCGTGCACAATGCGTGGCAACGCCTGCGGTGAGAATGGTGACCGTCCGCCCCGGAGGGAGAGAGGAGCCACCCATTGTGTCCTTGGGGGACCTTCACCAGTCACCGGATGATGAGATCACCCTCCTGCCTCCAGGGGACCCTGAGGTAGAGATATGTGGAGGTGGAGACGCATCCAGCCATAGAGTGGGCAAAACCACGATTGTGAGAAGGACGAGGCTCTATGTTGACACCATAGTCAACATTCCCGGAATCCAGAGCCGGAAAATCTATGATAAGAGGGAATGGGAGGAGGAGCACCATTGTACCGGGGAAGACAAGTACCCACTGTAAATATGTTCGTGCCGCCAGTGAAAGACATTTGTTATATCTGTAAATACGTTCATTGACATTCATCTATCCCATTTTTCATCTTGATGTAAATATTCGTTCACTTTGTAAATATGTTCAGTTCATTGTACTTTCTACCTCAAGAAGAAAATTTATTCCATGCATCTTCATCATTTGTTTCTTCTTGTGATTCCAAGACGGGACGTCTTGATCTTTGTGAAGGGGGGTAGTGTGACGATTTTCCCCTGTCCATATTTACGATATTTGGCCTAACGGAGATGTTAGATGTCCTAGTATCTCAGTCGAAGAGCTAGGGGAAGTAATCGTATCAAACCTGTGTTATGGAAACTTCGGGTTGAATTAGTGAGTTAGAAAATGGCCAGCGACAGGAAAACTAAACCACTGACCGTCTTTATGGAGAAATGTCCGTGAAAAGATCGTCTTCTGGTGTGAATACTAACAGGAGGGCGAATATAGACGTGTATATCTTGTGTTTGGACCGATTTTGTCCAGTTATTCCATGTAAACAGAGAGACGATATTTCGCAGGCTTCCATGTTGGAATGACGTCAGACAAACACACGAGAGAATTGTGGGATTTTTCCAGGCTATAAATACCGTGTAATTGACGGAGAAGGATCTGACATCGATCTTTTGTAAAGTCTCAACCAGGTTAGCTTTTCACCATTAGAAATGCTGTACCCCATAAAGCTCTACCGATTTACCAGGACGATTCCCGTACCTTGCTTTAATTAGCCTCGTCGGCCTTCGGACTAAGTATTTCGTCTACAGAGTTTAGCTTATGTGCACACACTCAATGTTGGGGAATGACAGCAATCTTTCGGCCGATTGTCAGGCAGTCTAACCTAAATTACCCGAGCGGCCGTAATTCCCGTCTCGTGGCTATTTAGGCTCTGGACTGGCGGCTGGATTAAAAGTATAGGGGTAATAGCGGCCACAAGTAGTCCTTTCGGAATGTATACAGGCCGAGGACTGCCGTCACTGGTCATAATAGGATTCAGTATTATTACATGATTAATTGTAGATATGGTTACGGTCATACGAAGTGCAGCCGGTCTGTGTTCAGACCGTGGGCTGTCGTCACTGATCATAACATTATACTGTCACATATAGTATATACTCTGTACATATCATTGTTATTTAACTAATATAAAGCTACGCCAGTCTGGATCCTTCATGAATAAAACGAGGCCATACACTGGCACCATGCAACATGATTACCCTGCCATCCGTCCCTTATAATTCTTCAAGTATGGGCCTGGGGGACCTTCAATTAGCCTGTAGGGATCAGTGATACCAGCCATCGAAAGGGGTTCTCTTATAATGCCGGCGATACAACGTAGCGGAGCGACGTCAATCTGTACAGGTGGGACATGGAGCGCCCTAGGGGCCTGGAGGACTAGGGGTTCTACCGGGGTTGTTTGTTCCAGGGTACAAGTACACGGGACGTGTGGTTGATTAGGCGGCGGCTGTCGTGGAAGCTGGCCATTTATGCATGGACACGTGCAGTGTGGTTAATTCGGCGGGGATTGTTGTTGAGGCGGACCTTCATCCAGACGACTTGGGGTCCTGGGGTGGGTTTCCTTGTAGGGTATAGAACACTGTTGTGTAGATGGCTGACTGATGAGTAGACCTGTAGAGCTATTGAGGATCCATGAAGCCTTATATACTCAAGCACAGCGAGGACGGACTGACCATATAGAGATCGGGATCGTAGACATTTACAGATACGAGGTTCCTGTGTGGTGCAGCAGAGATTATATTAGCGCGAAGACGTTCGGTGTACAGACTGTCTCCCGAGACGGGGGCCGAGACGGGGCATTTCTGATGCTTTATTTGTGTTTATCAACTACAGACTTTCAATTATATCGTGTTTCAAATCATGTAAATTTACTCAGAATATATTGTTGTTTTGTTTCTCATTACATATCTTGTTGTATTCTCTATCTAACGTCCTCGCTCCAGCCAAGGTAACAGGACGAATCGGGTTCTCAACTTAGCCTACTCCAGTGTCCGCGAAAGTTAAATATAGAAGACGATTACCGCTCGAATCGTTACATGAACACTAATTTTTTTTTTTCTTCTGTTTTCATATATTTGTTTATTCCACTCTATGCCTTATTAGCATATTTACAACAGAACTGGAAATGACAGTTGTTAAAAGTTAGAATTAAACAGATATTTAAAATAAAGCTAACCTAGCTGTTGGTGGTGAAATGGTGATGAAATTTGTAATGCACTACTGTCTTGGCAGCTTGTTCACTTTTGGAAAACATTTCCCGATTCCTCCTGTAAAAACAATGACGGATACTCTTCCGTTTTTTTGAGACAATGTCTGAATATAATTAAACAATTAGATAACGTACGCAACTGTAAAATACAAACTCACTTAGAAGAGGGACTATTCTTTCTTAGTAAGTTGATTATTGCTGTGCATTATGTCACGTGAATGTTTGTTTTGTAGAAATGTGTTAAATATATTTTGAATAAATGAATAAACCAAAATTTGCCTGCCTGCACTGGGATTAGAACCGGGGTGAATTATATATATATGTATTAAAAGAGGGCCCAGTACATATATATATATGTAGTCTCTGGCGAAGAGAGGTAAGTTTCCAAGCTTCTAGTGGTAATGATAACATAAATATATATTCTGGCTTCAACTTTGTAGTTACATGTATTCTTTATAGGGCCACAACATATGCCTATTATGTGTAAAACAATGTTTTGGTCAATTAATTCGAGCAAAAAAAAGTAAATATAATAAAATAAAGCCCCATGGGGTTTTATTCCCGCCAGACTAAAGATATACCCTAATCGTTTTACTTATACTGTTAATACCAATTATTAGATATAATTCTGTATTATATTATATATTATATATAATTAAACCCAGTTTATGCAGCGTTGTTGTTGCAACAGTAACACTTCTACGTTCTAGAAGCCCTGGTTTTGGTCCGTTGTTAACTGTAATAATTAACACTGAATCATAAACCTGGCTGTAGTAAAAAAAGGTTGCTCTCTTCGATAAGCAGTTTGTTAGACCTTCATTTGACCTTGTGATTCCATAGCTAAGGTGCATGCAGAAATATCCCTCAGCGCAACATTGAACCCCCATTCAATCAATTTGATTGGTGCGCAACAAGTTTAAAAAGTTGACGATTAATCAAATTTATTTTCAAAAGATCTGTTTCGATCATATAATAAAAACCATAACGCTCAGGGATTCATACAAGTTGGCTTTATGGACTAATATTGTCCGGTCTCTCGATGACAGGAGAGCGATCACTCACACTCCCCTTGTGCTCACCCAAGTTTAGAATAAGGAGAGTGACGGCTTACTCACCAGTGCAATTAAATTTCATGGATAATTTTAACTAAGTTAAGATTAAAAACTCCACAGCTAGCCTCCATCTAAATGTATGAAAGTGGTGAATCACTCGCCTATATTCTATTTATAGAGAGCTCTGTATTCTGCTTGAAAAACTGAGTTTGAAACGCAATATATTCTCTTTAAAAAAAGAAACGCATAGGCGAAATATTAATAGAATTATCTCTTTAATACAAAGAAGGATAATTCAGTAATTGTTTAGGGTAGCACAGTTAAAGTTGATACAAGTATGTGGTAATGTTCTCGCTATGGAGCGGAGGCGTATTCCTCACCGAAAAGCGCCGCACGAGGGCGCTGAAGTCAGTACCTTGTGTGGCCACCGTGAGCTGCAATCACTGCGCGACA
>JAVFBX010073976.1:0-16787 GCA_034783855.1 Mopalia kennerleyi | reverse complement strand
GTCTGTTTAGTGGTCACTTCATTTCTCCAGGTAGGTATTTCTAGTCTGTTTAGTGGTCACTTCATTTCTCCAGGTAGATATTTCTAGTCTGTTTAGTGGTCACTTCATTTCTCCAGGTAGATATTTCTAGTCTGTTTAGTCAGTACTGTGGCATTAGCTCCATAATATGCCCTCAATTATTTTACACTTGACAATTTTCTTACTACATTTGTTAAGAAATAACTCCCACTTTATGAAATGTTCTAAGAAAAAGATTAGTTTTGTAACCTATTTGTTACGAGCATTTATTACTCTGCATTTACAGGAAGCTGTGATTTTGAAAGTGGCCCATGCACATGGATGAATTTGCCGAAAGGAGATGATTTTGATTGGATATCGAATTCTGGTGACACGGCGACCAAAGGCACAGGACCTTCAACGGACCATACTTTTTTGGGCAACAAAGGTTTGTTGGGTTGTTATAGAAAATTTTCAATGCTGTGTTTGGAAGTTCCTGAAAGTGATAGAGATGGTTTCTTTATCTCTTATTTTATTAAGTTTATAATTTTTGTATACAATTTCAACATGTTTATGATGTAGATGTGTGTTTTCAAATGAATTAAATATTGTACATTCACTGCAATTGTATTCTATCACAAACCTTTTTTTCGCTATGCTATTTTGATGTGATGAGTGATAATTTTTTTGTTTCTCATCAGCTACAGGCAAATACATGTTTGTGGAAACATCTACACACCGAAAGCCTGGTCAAAAATGCTGGCTAGTCAGCGAAGTATTTCCACCTACACAACGCAGATGTATGGACTTTTGGTTCCACATGAATGGGAAAACTATAGGTACTCTCAATGTCTATGTGAATGTACTTGGTTCCAAACAGTTGATATGGCAGTTCACTGGAGACCATGGAGATCACTGGATCAATGGTAGAGCTCCAATCATTTCAACCACCAATTATCAGGTAAGTTCTCTGTTATTACTGTTAAATAAAAATAAACTCACAACAAAATAACAGTAAGCATTGCATCTTTGAATCTATCATCTTAATAAGTCGTAAAAGTAAGAGTATAAGCATAAAAGTAATTAGTAATATAACTTCTAATTTTGTCTCTTAAAATTTCTTGTTTCATATTTTTAACCTGCATCTCAATTCTGTTAATAATCAACAAGATTAAAACACACACACACATATAAGATAAAGCTATGTGTTGATGTTTGTTTGTTGTTTTAAAAAGAACTACACGTACATGTAGTTTCAAAGTAATCATCATATTATACCTGATATAATTGAATATTCCTGCGATAGTGATGCAAATGACTTCGCCTTCATTCACATTATTATTATTTTTTCTTTTCAGATTTTGGTGGAAGGAGTAGTTGGCAATGGATTGACTGGGGATATAGCTATTGATGACATTACCTTTCCTGGTTCAATCTGTGGAGGTAAACTCTTAACCTTTTTCTGTCTGTCATAGCCAATTTTGATATCTTCTATATCTAACTAAATTGTCTGAATTCGACTTCATGGTTTTGCATATTTGCACAATGTCTCATTTCCAGTAAAGTTTAGGTTGCTTTCCATCACTTTTTGGGCTGGCACACAGAAATGTCATGTGTGAAATAAACATGGATTAAACCGCCTATCAAACTAATGAATACAGTTTTGAATTACGGTAACCTACTTCTGGAATGGAAATCACCATGGGATTTTATTTGAAGAAAAGAAGTATTTGGAATAAAAATGTCCTAATCACTCATTGAACAAATGCAAATAGTTAACTATTTTGTGTATTATTGTATTTTACAACAATCCTTTTTTTTTCTTTAAATTATATTCAGTCGCCCCAGCTGAAGCTAAACCTCCAGCTGTCTCAACCACAATCGGTACAACTCCACCAACTACACCAGGTATGTTGATCAGATCATTTTTTACCTGATACATAGATCAATAAGTTTATCTTACAACCACCATCAGGACAACTCCACCGACTACACCAGGTATGTTGATCAGATCATTTTATACCTGATACATAGATCAATGAGTTTATCTCACAACCACCATCAGTACAACTCCATTGACTTCACCAGGTATGTTGATCAGATCATTGTATACCTGTAAATATGGTTTTAGAGGCTAATGTAGTGAAAGACTGTCTATACAGGATGAATATTCTAGTCATTCTTAGATGAGCCATATAAACTCATTGTTGATCCTGTTTGTCATCACTTATAAATATATACAGTTTTAAGATAACATTTACCAGAAACTTTTGGACTAGGTTCAGTGATCATTAACTACAGTAATAATTGATAACAAATTTAAAACTAAGTACATTTAGTTCTTTTTAAAATAATTTTATATCTATTGTATGTTTTTAGTTGTTATTCTTCAGAATTTCTTAGTTTTACTTTAATGTTCTGTGTTCCCCTAAATCTGTATTATATGTTATGCCTTTTCCCCCAGGATTTTATACCAAGTTGATGCAAATTTAAATTGTTCTTTTAGGCTACAATTGTATAATTTGATGATGTTCTAAATTATATTATAGTACCTGGCCCATTCAACTGTAACTTTGATGGGAGTAGATGTGGCTGGACTCAGGAAACTACAGACAACTTTGATTGGTCACTGCAACATGGACCCACTGGCACAAAGGGCACAGGACCAAAAGTGGACCACACTACTAAAAGTAAAGGTCTTAATTTGGTCTTAAATTCAGTGTGGATAGCTCAATTTGATCAATATTGGGAAGATAATAATTTAAAGAATATGAGAGCGATATTCTAAAAAAAAAAAATCCCACAATAAACAAATTATGATAAATATTATAATGATTGAAGTATGTTGCTATTAAAAACTTTGTACATGTATGCTTTTCAGCCATTGTTGATAAATAAATATTTGTCTGACGTCTAAAGAATATTATTTAATATTTCTTTTCCAGATGGCAAATATATATTCATTGACAGCTCTAAACCTAGAAAGAAAGGCGACAAAGCACAGTATATTAGTCCACCCCAGAGACCCTTTGGAGCAGTTTGTGTTCAGTTCTGGTATTTTATGTTTGGCGAACACGTGGACACTTTGAATGTCTATGTTAAAACAAAGCCTGCTCTCGAGAAACCAATCTGGTTTAAGCAAGGAACAAAAGGATTTAAATGGATTAAAGCACAGATCAATACCTACGTTATGGTCCCATATTTTGTAAGTTAAAAATGAGGCTTATGGTAAAATGCTTTTTTTTTTAACTTTTTTTTTCTATTTGTTTTGCTGTCTTTATTTGTTTATTTTTATATTTTTTAATTACCTCATTCATTGATGATTGCCTACCTGATAACTTTTTCATTGACAAAGAATAGATATGTATATCAACTAGCAGGACTAACTGTTTGGCACTGCCCTATTAAAATCACCTCAAAGCTCGTACATTAAAAATGCTACTTGGTAAGACATTCTGAGTTAGGTGCATGATTGGCTTTTCTCATACTTTCTCTCATTACTTGTCATGTACAGAGTCAGCCAATGTGTTACCTTTAATTTCAAGTGATGTTTTGCTTAAAATAAATATAATAAAGCCAGGAGTGCACCTGAATGGCTATTTTAAAGGCTTGGAAATTGTGTCTGAGAGTCAGACGATTGATTTCCCAACTAGAAAACATCAACATTTGTCGCCCCGTGGGGGAGCGTGTTGGCCAGTCCTGCAGAATACTCCCTCGGCTTCCTCGGTCGATCGTAAGAGGCGAGAAAAGAGGAGCTTTCTGCTGCCCTGGTGTTCTTAGAGCTAAAGGAAACAGGAAGCTGATCTGTTTGTACGTTTTATTTTTGTCTCCGTCGTCATATAAGTGAAATACCCTTGAGTACGACGTTAACCACCAATCAAACAAACAAACAAACAAACCAGGTGTATTATCGAGTATTTTATACACATTATTTATGTTGAATACACCAAAAGACATATAAAATACTAACAGAAGTTCACATTCTATGGTATGAGATAAATGTCAATAATTCAGTGGGTCACAACATTGGCAGCATGTAATAAAGATGATAACAGTTTCAAGCTATTAAACAAATGGCTAAATTATGTATTATGTACAATTATTGTCAGCGTCTTTGGTAATAGGTAATTTTGGTAATCATATCCTATGTGTCAGTTAGTTATCTGGTTTTTATTGGACTATGAAAGCAATTTGGTCAAGTTAGCATATTATATATTTTCTGATATTTTTGTAGGGAGCTGTGATTTTGGGGAAAGCTGTCGTTTCTCTCACATGACACCTGAGCGGAAGCAGCATCTAGAGGGACTCAGTAAGTGCTGCTCAACAATCTGATTATTTTCATGGTAAACACACCTCACTGAACCTGCCCACAGCTGTGGCTTATTGGTTAGCGAGTGCGCCTACTAAGGCCTACGTCGATAAGCCGTTCACAGGATGGAGTCCATCTGCCGACCCTCAGGTATATGAGTGAGTCACATGACGTGGCTACGGCAATTGCAGTGGTGGTATTTATGAGGTATCCTCCCGGTTTTCCACCTTAATTAGGCAAGGAACAGTATGAAATGGACACTCTGTTGTCATATAAGTGAAATACCCTTGAGTACGAGGTTAAACCCCAATCAAACAAACAAACAAACAACAATCTGATTATTTTCATGGTTAACACATTTCACTGAAACCTGCCCATGGCTGTGGCTTATTGGTTAGCGAGTGTGCTTACTAAAGCCTACTTCGATGTGCCGTTCATAGGATGGAGTCCGTCTGTTGACCCTCAGGTACATGAGTGAGTCACACAATGTGGCTTCGGCAATCACTGGGGTGGTTTTTACAAGGTTTCCTCTCGGTTTTCAACCATACTAGGGCAAGGAACAGCATGAAGTGGACAATCCGTTGCCTTCTAAGTGAAATACCCATGAGTATGAGGTTAAACCCCAATCAAATAAATAAGCAATCACTGAAACCTGCTATCAGTTACATAACAAGCTTATTTCTATTCAGTTATAATTCATGTTGAATAGTGTGAAGATAACTGGTCAAACAGCACTTGTGCTTACCAAGGGCTTAGGCAGGGGGGTGTCCAACCCTCCAAATGGACACCCTGAATTAAACAATTGACTCATTTGGACAGTCTGTTTTAACAAACGTTAACATGCAGGACATATAAAGGGAACTGGGAAATTGGACACCCAGCTATTTTAAGTGAAGTGCCGGTGGTTGGAGGGAGCTTTATGTTACCCTGGTGCTCTCAGAGCTAAAGGGAAACAGGAAGCTGATCTGTTTGTGGTGTCTGTATTGTGTCCTGTTTTAGTCCTGTATTTGTCCTGTCCTGTCTTTGTTTGTTGCCAGTGATATCGAGGGTGGTTTCTTTCACCCATTAGGCTGGCACATCATCATATAAGTGAAATACCCTTGAGTACGACGTTAAACCCCAATCAAACAAAAAATCACAGTCTAATAATAGATTAAAACAAATTGAAAGTAAATATCTAAGTGATTTTCTGTGTAAATGTAATAGTATTTTAATGAATATGTTAATGATGTGACATGGATGTTGTTGTTGTAGGGTAATATCGCCTTGGAGAAGAGTAAACGTAAGAAGCCTCATGCCTGGATACCAGACGAAGGCTGGGAGGATCTAATTCGCTTGGTTGAGGTCGCTCCGGATAACTTCTCATCACTTCTCGATGACATTGAACGCAATGCCAAGATCTGGAAGCAGGTAAGTTTATCATGGTTGAATAAAAAAAAAAGAATCCAAAACGAGTGCATTGAGTATTTGAAATGTGATATTTGAAACTTTAATCTGACAGTTTGAGAACTAAACCTGTTTTAAAATCTCCTATGTTCTCCTTTACGTAGTGCTTAAAATTTGCAATATTCCCTTAAAAGAAGAATCCAAAACTAGTTCTTGAAGTATTTGAAATGTGATATTTGAAACTTTAATCTGAAAGTCAGAGAACTAAACCTATTTTTAAATCTCCTTTGTTCTCCTTTACATAGTGCTTGACATTTGCATTGTTTGGGTTTCAGTATTATAACAGACTGTAATCTGTTTAATCAACTGTCAATGTTGATCATTATGCCTACAAAAAAGTTATCTCAGAAATTTGTGTAAAAAAATTGCTAGAAACTATCAAATGTTCAGTTTTATGCGAAAAAGAAATCTGTTAGTTTTTTTTTCTTTTCTTCATACCATTGTATTCAATATTGCATTCTCCCTATCCTTTCAATATGTTAGTTCCAGTTAACTTTAAATGTCATTGTGTTTAAATTCCTGAAACACTTTGTGATAATTCTAAGATTATGAATGATTATTTTGCAGTGGTTTGACGATGATGCTCCGGAGTCTCAAACATTCCCCATGAAATATGGGACCACTTTGACAGCTTTCCAAAAACTCATGCTCCTACGATGTTTCCGAATTGATCGTATCTACCGTGCCGTCACGGAGTACGTAATCAGCATTATGGGAGAGAAATATGTCACTCCACCCATCATCAGTTTCGAGGCCATATTTGAACAGAGTACACCTGTCTCTCCAATTGTGTTTATTTTAAGTCCTGGGTCGGACCCAGCCAGTGATCTCACGAAGTTAGCCGAGAGAACAGGCTTTGGGACCAACAAACTCAAATATCTCTCCATGGGACAGGGACAAGACAAGGTAAGCATATTGTTCAGTGCCCTTTTCTTTTTATATCCGCTTTTAAAATTCAGAGCTATAAAAATTTGGAGGTATCCTGTCAAGGGTTACAGAATCATGTGTTTAATTCGACAGTTTTGTTCTGTATAGATTCTTTATAGCGAAAGATTTAATCTCATTTTATAAGTTTGTGTGTTTGCTGAGATTTGTGTTAAACACTATACTTAAGGTTATTTCACTCATATGACAGCGTGAACAAAGCTTTAAGAGCAACAAGAAAAAATGACATTAACACCAGCCGCCTACAATTCAATGGGAAGCCGTTAAGTTTAAACCGGCGTGCCACCCTACTCAGGGGTAAGCATGCTGGCTATTCATCCATCGTGGTCAGTGGTTGATGTAACAGAACTGTCATTTACTCTCTGTTCACTCGATCATGTGTTTGTTTTTTTTAGGTCGCGATTCAACTACTGGAGACGGCCATAGCTCGTGGTCAGTGGTTGATGTTACAGAACTGTCATTTACTCGTCAGCTGGCTGAAGCATTTAGAGAAGGAGCTAGAGAAACTGACAAAGCCCCACCCAGATTTCCGGCTCTGGTTGACAACAGAACCTACCCCTAACTTCCCCATCGGGATTCTACAACGATCACTCAAAGTCGTCACGGAACCTCCAAATGGTTTAAAACTGAACCTTCGCAGCACATACCACCGTATAACTGCTGCATCTCTACTGGATTGCTCTCACAAGAATTTCCCATCTCTTGTTTTCGTGTTGGCATTTTTCCATGCCGTCGTACAAGAGAGGAGAAAGTATGGTAAAATTGGTTGGAATATTCCTTACGATTTCAACGAGTCCGATTTCCAGGTGTGTGAACAGATCCTAAACACATACCTGAGTAAAGCAGCCGAACAAGGTGACACCAAAATACCATGGAACAGTTTGAAATATCTGATTGGAGAGGTAAGTCACTTACTTAAGTATTGTTGTAAACAGTATTTTCGTTATTTTAGGAGTACACTTTCTTAGTTTGAACAGATTCTAGTTCAGAACATTTTGCAGGTTGAGACCCTGCCGTGGGTTCGATTCCTGGACCGGTTTCAACCTGCAAAATTTTCTGAACTAGATTCTGTTCAAACTAAGAAAGTGTACTCCTAAAATAACGAAAATACTGTTAATCTTCACTTTCTTAAAGACACAAAAATTATTTATTGTTGTAAAATCGAATATATATGATATAACCTTGTGACAGTATGATTGATAAATAAAAAACCACAGTCTGATGCCAACCTTCTTGTTCCATCATTTCAGTCCATCAATTGTTATCTATTGTAGACCAAAGTCACAACTCCGAGAAACGATCATTCTTGATGACGGTTTAATAAACCGAAATATAGAAACTTAACATGTGTATCTTGTTGTTTCTTGGAGTTGTGACTTTGGTCTACTATGTCAAATTATTCAGTGGGAATCACAGTAAATTGTTTTCTTGTCGAGATGTTTATTAAAGTCTGCCATTAACACGCTACATAATGCCTTTGAACAGTATCCTAGCTATTTGTACCATTTTTTTATAATTTGAAAAATGATGTGTTGTGTATCAATATCAGCTTTTTCATGTTTTTAGTCACGTATCATATTTATAAAACATGTTGTGGCTCCGGCAATCAGGGTGGTTTTAAAGAGGTTTCCTCACGGTTTTCCACTGTAATTAGGCATGGAACGGTGTAAAATAGAAAATCATCACCATATAAGTGAAATACCCTTGAGTCGATGTTAAACCCTAATCAAACCAACAAACATATTTGTAAAAGTGTGCAAAACCAACTTAGCACTTTTCACATAGCTGATAAGGGAATTAAACTATGATAAAATCAACCCAATTCTTATTTGAAGGTGATGTACGGAGGACGCGCCATTGATGACTTTGATAGACGTGTGTTGAGAACATACATGGATGAATACATGGGAGACTTCATCTTCGATACGTTCCAACCGTTCCACTTCTACCACAACAACGACGTGGATTATAGAATACCCGAGGAGGGAGTCAGGGATGTGTATGTCGGTCAGTACTCTCCATTATCTAACACTCTCAGTTATGGTTGTATATTAAAACACTTGGATTCAACTATCACAATGGAAATAAAACATCCGGACGATTAATTAAAATATTTTCTAACCAGCATCATGCCATGGCCATCCCAGACCTGCCTGCCCTAGAAGAAATTTATGTGTAAAAAAAAAAATGCTTTTTACAAGTATTTTTTACCATTTTGCGTATTTTTGTGTTACAGCATTGCACAGAATATGCATTTCTGTGTGTATTTTGATGGTCTATTGGTGTATTAAGGATAATTTTTTTGTACAAAATACTCCAGAATACACCAGGTAGGCAGGTCTGTCATCTGCATTTATAAAACCATTTATTCTGTTTTACTCAAATTCACAAGGCCGTGTGAAGGTGTGCCTGACTGGGTTTTTATGACAATTCCTCTCAGGTTATGAGGATTCTGTGTCTTATCTTATTTTTATTTAACGCCGGTTTTATATTGATTAACACTTGCTCGTCGGCAAAAAATTTTCACCAAACTGCTGATTGAAGAAGAACATTTAGAACCAATGTAACATGGTTAACACCTTTTGGTTTGTGATAGAACTCAGATCTAGGTATCCTTTGGCTATGATACAGGCAGCATGTCCAAAACACACACACACACAAAATTAATTTCCTAACACTTGACAACCTTTGATATTTTATGGTTGTGGACCAGTCACAATTCCAAGAAACGACAGTATACATGTATGTTTGTTTAATTTCTATATTTATTTTATGATTGTCTTAGTTTGGTAATACTGTTGGGCCTCATGAATGTCATGCAGGTGAAATCTGTTAAAGAATGGCATTAAACACCATTCAATCAATGACCTAACTTTGCTCAGTTTCTCTATTTCACCTGCACAGATTACATAGAGAGTCTTCCCCTGGCTAACACACCTGAAGTGTTTGGTCTGCACCCGAATGCTGAGATTGGCTACTATACCCTGGCTGCCAGAGACATGTGGTCTCATCTGGTTGAGCTTCAACCACAGACAGGTAAGAAAAAGAGTTTCAAATCATAGCACAGTACCTTAAATAAACATATACACACAATTTGATGTCCATAGTCTTTCTGAACTTGTATTTGTTCTAACAAACTTACTTAGAGAGTGTTATCTCGTAAAATAACCAAAATAGTCTTAAAAGTCCATTTCTAAACAACACCAATAGTATTTCTCTTTGTATGCTTCCTTGACAACCTGGACTCCAGCTTAGCAACCCTCTATGTTGTCTGAGTGATATTGGAGACCTGTTTATTTAAACTGCTGGGGTTTGAGTTCCTCATTCTGATCAATTTGGGGTTTTAATAAATATACTGTTAGTAATTTGATTATTCTGAACTAATGTTTGTACAAAGTTAAAGGGAGTAAGTGTTGTCCCAAAATACAGATGGGTACTTCCAAGGAAATCTTTTGCCTTTCTTTTTAAATTATCTGTAGTGATCCATTAGTTATGGACCATTTACAGTTGAATTAACTGTTTTTGATTTGCCAATGGACCATTTCTTATTGAAAAAATATGTTTTTGATTTGGACCATTTCTTATTATTAAAAAGTTATGTTTTTGAGTTGGACCATTTCTTATTAAAAAGTTATGTTTTTGATTTGGACCATTTCTTATTGAAAAATTATGTTTTTGATTTGGACCAAAAGGTGACAGTGGAGGTGGTATTAGCCGTGAAGATTTTATTGATAAGATCGCCTCAGACGTCTTGACTCGCTTACCACCGGAGATTGAACTGGATAAAATCAAGAAGAAGTTTGGTTTAGAAATATCACCGACTACTGTCGTACTTCTCCAAGAGTTGGAGAGATTCGCTAAATTGATAACCAGAATGAAACGCTCACTGACAACACTAAAACGGGTATGTGTTCTCTTCTTTATGTGTCTCAGAGCTATGTAACTTTGACATAACGTTGAATATTTTAATAGCAAATTAATAATATATGACTTTAGATTTGATGGTTGTGTGCATGTGCAGGCTTTGTCCCTGAGCTGTTATACAAGTTAAAATAAATTGTAGTCTTGAGCATGGTGTTAAACACAAATCAATCCAAAGCAAATGGATGGGTCCTTGCAAATAATTAGACTTATTTTATAATTGTAAAAACATTAAAAGGCAGTTTTCGAGTCTGCCTGAGCGAATCACACATTGTGGCTCCAGCAATCGCGGGGGTGGTTTTTACAAGGTTTCCTCCCAGTTTTCCACCGTATAAGGTGAAGTGGACACTCCGTCATCATATAAGTGAATTACCCTTCAGTACGACGTTAAACCCCAATCAAACAAATCTTGAAATATTGTAGGTTCCTTTTTTTAAAATAATTTTGTTGTTTGTTTACTGTTCAAATTCCTCATAAAGACAAAACAGTGTTATTGAGTGACTGGGATCATCTCTCCCCCCACACAGACTAACCAAACAAATCCTGATTAGCTGACTAACATAATAAGCTTCTCTGATAATAAGCAGCTTATCAATGAAAAATCAGTTTCCAATGGTGTATATTTCCTCCCCCAGGCTCTAATTGGTGAAGTAGGAATGAGCAGTGAATTAGATGAGGTTGCCAGAGCCCTGTTTAATGGACAGATTCCATCGATTTGGAGACGTCTAGCTCCTGAGACACTCAAGTCATTAGCTAACTGGATGATCCATTTCGAGAAACGAAACATGCAGTACGCTAGATGGGTGAGTTATGGTTTTATTGAAACACATCTACCTGATTATACCAGTACAAGTTGATGTCAGAAAAGCTAAAGCCAAATGTTAGCTCTCAACAGGCTTGATATGTTTTTAAAATGCAAAAAGTGAAAAGATCTCTGCTAGAAGTGCTACTGTGTAATCAAAAATATTAATTGATGTCATCTGATCGCTATGGGACCACATAGGAATCCATTATAAGAGAAACAGTCGACCTGTAGATAAATTGTCATCTTTGTTTTTATTTGAACATAATGCTGTAAGGTTTTCTTTGTTTTTGAAGATTCCATAAAGTTTAAGACACCAGGGGATCAGATTGAATGATTGTATTTCTCAAAGGAAAGAACCTGATCAACAAGTTTTGAGCTTCATGCCTAAATAAAGGATCAATGGTTTTATTTTGTAGGTAAACGAGGGTGAACCAGCTGTGATGTGGTTATCCGGACTTCATATCCCAGAATCCTATCTGACCGCCCTCGTCCAGGCCACGTGTCGTAAAAATGGTTGGCCATTGGACAAGTCGACCCTGTACACCTCTGTTACACAGTTTGCCACACCAGATGACGTTACAGAACGTGCTCATCAGGGTAGCTTTTTAAGCTTCACACTTCACTTTACATAAATGAACAAAAAATACTACACAACTTCAAGGATTTAACATTGCTGCAAAATTCTAGGTGTCACGTTTCATAGTGGTACATATTCTGACAAGTAAATACCATGGTGAATTTGTTTTGTTTAATTTGATGACTATTACTGGTAAGGAGGAAAAATATAGAACTTCATGAATAAGGAGGACAAATTTAGAACTTCACTGATAATGAGGAAAAAATGTAGAACTGATAATGAGGAATAATGTAAAACTTCCCTGGTAATGAGAAATAATATAGAACTTCCCTGGTATTATGGGGACTAATTTAGAACTTCATTTGTTGTGTGTGGTGTAATGATGAAACCCTCACAGGTAATAATAATGACACATGTAGAATTCCTCTGGTAATGAGGTATAATGTTGAACCTTGAATTATACAAAAATCTTCTTTTGTTGCTATTTAAATAGTCACATTTCACTCATCTTATCTCCACAGACTATTTTTAATTTGTTATCATTTTTTTTTTAATGTGAAATGTGACTAACAAAGAAGCCAAACTTACCTGTGTGTTTTATTTGACAGGATGCTTTATCCATGGTCTGTATTTGGAGGGAGCAGCATGGGATCATCAACAGATGTGTATCATCAAACAGAAACCTAAACAGCTTATCCAGGAGTTACCTGTGCTGAAAGTCATACCCATTGAGGCACACAGACTTAAATTACAGGTATGAACAAATCTTTAATACTCAATGGTGAGAGGTTTTCAGAGGTCTCCCACGACTAGTCTTTGATTTAGCTTCAGAGTAAATGAGTACCCTTTTATTTGTTTGCTGGGCCCGACCATTCGCAGGATCGAGTTCGCACGATATGGCTCCGGCAATTGCTGGGGTGGTTTTTACGTGGTTTCCTCCCAGTTTTCCGCTGTATTTAGGCAAGGAACAGTGTTAAGTGGATAATCCATCGTCATAAAACCGAAATACCATTGAGTACGACTTTAAACCCCAAACAAACAAACAAATGTTTGCTTTGTTTGCATTACATTTGATAAGGTGCGCTATTGGCTTAATTCTGATTTATGATTTTGTGTCATCTTATGAAGACATCTGGTCTTGGTTTGTGAACATTGTTAATCTATCTTTGTGTTTGGAGCAACAGTCAGTCTGTGCAATCAGTGAACACCATTTAAAGACCTTAACTTTAATAGTAAATTCTTTGTAAAAGTTGGTTGTTTGTGACACTTTTCGGACTGTTGGAACATATCATAACACTAGGTTAGTTTGCTGCAACGCGGACACACATTTATCGGAACTGATTTCACTTGTTAACATTTAAATCTTGAGATACCTTTCAGTTTAAGGGATTGGCATGCTTTCAATGTAATGTAACTGAGTGCTTCATGCGGAAAACTTAAACTGGCATTTTTATTAAAGTCACAACTCTAAGGCTAGTGTAAAACCTCACGCCTTAAAACAAACTTATTTTTGGACGATATGTTTGAACTGAGGAATTTTACTTTTTTAACACCAGCGACTTGGGAACTTATGTTGTTTGATGTTTATATTTTGTTTTATTTTTCATTTTTAGAACACCTTCCGCACACCAGTGTATGTGACCTCGCAGAGAAGAAATGCTATGGGTGTGGGCTTGGTGTTTGAGGCTGATTTGGCCACGTCTGAACACATCAGTCATTGGGTGTTACAGGGGGTCAGTCTCATTCTAAACACTGATTAAACACCTGCTCAACAACGTGTTAGTTAATCAATGATACAAACTCTACCTGGGTATGGTTCAATACAGGTATTTACTGGATATCTACATGTATTATATTTAAATTTATATGCAAATTATTTTTTGTTCTGTTCTGCTTTCACTGTTTGTTTTCATTAAGCTATGAATGTATCTCATGTCATATCTGTTACATTTGTTTGGTTAAATATTATATATTTATAGTTTTGAAAAAGTTATACAGTATTTCCATAGAGTTTATTAGAAGGAAGTGTATGAAGATGTTACAGTTAATTAATATTAGTGTTATTTGATTGATATGGTTGCAAGGGCTTAGGCAGAAGGGTGTCCACCAGTTCTTTGGACATCCCGAATTGAACAATTCCCTCATTTGGACACCCTGTTTTAAGAAATTTAAATTGCAGGAGATAGGGAAACTGTCAAATTTGGACACCCAGTTACTTTAAAAGTGAAGCAAAATGACCATTTTGGACACCTTACTTTTTATTTCTGACTAAGCCCCTGTATTGTTGTATAAAAGTTGTTTAAATTATCCTTCTTGATGGATATTTTTAATGAATAATTAACATTTAGATTATGTGTGAATGGTGGGTTTTTTTTTGTTGTGTGGTAAATAAGATTAACAGTATTGAATGAATTGGTTTGAGCTGATTGTCATATCAAAGTGTGAATTGTGTTTTGTTGAGGTGATAATAACTATGCACGTTGTGTTTTGTTGAGGTGATAATAACTATGCACGTTGTGTTTTGTTATCCAATTCAAGCAGCCACTAGATTGTGTTACAACAACAACTTGTTCGTTGTTTATCCGCACATTGTGGCTTAGTCAGGTGTGGTATTTGACTGACCTGTAATCCAGTTTCACCACACTAGGGCTGAATAGTGCGTTTGTTGTAAAAATAAGATGTCATCATATCTGCCTAAAATACAGTATTAAACAACAAACTGTCCCTTTATCCTGATTATTATCCGTTTTAAGCTGGAAGTAAAAAGCTTTGAATTGACACTATGCTGACAGAGTTACACATCTTTATTGGCTCTCATTACAAGCATATCTGATAAAAATGGATGAAATGAATGCTGTATGAAAGAGTTGTATTATTTATTGGATTATTTATGCTCATCAAAGCCTCTGTGATATGTGTATTACTGTCAAAGTTCTACACACCCGAGCTAATATAAGTGCTTTATAGTGTGACGTGCTACTAACATTGATACTAACAGTTTGCTGTGACCATAGTACAGGATCGTGAGTGAATTCTAGAAGTGACTTGTATGTGTGTGAGTGAATCAATAAGTCAGTGAGTGCGTGGGGTTGAATTAATAAAATAATAGACATTAGCGCCGCTTTATAGTCTTAACATGACCTATGAATTAGGTGTGACAACATGATTGAATGTAATCATCGTCTCGTCACAATTAACAATATAGCTTTAGGTAACAACATTGCTACATTATCTGTATTATTAGCACTTTTATTTATTCTAAGTTAAACAAGTATTAAATGGATTTTGATCATGTTTTATTATGTTAATTTTCTTTATAAATGTTGAAAAATTATCTGTTGAGTAATTTATTATTGTCAAAAAAATAATTACACTGGATACAGTGATTTCTGACTCTACAAAACATCTTTAGACACACAAATCACTTGACAGTCAGTGTAAATTTGACATTATTGTTTTCATGCCATTAAATGAAGCTAAAAACATATATTATATAAAATATTCACTCAAGAAAAAATTCAGTTGCTCTTAAATCTTGTACATTTTGAAGTTTCTAATTGTTACATGATGTTATTGTTTAAAATCTTACATGTACATGTATATATGAATGTTAAATTGTATCGTATCATTGCCAAATACTTTAAATTCTGTGCATAAACAGAAATGTTTTTAAAAAATAATCAATTCATGCAAACAATCTACATGTATATCTTTATAAAGCTGTCTTGTTGCTGTTTTTGAGTGTGAAAATTTACATTCCGTCCACATAAAAAATGTCAATTTTATTTATTACTATACATTTCTTCAATATTTCATCCCAGTTTTTTTTGCACCTTTTTTATGCATATGATATCTCAAAGAACATATTTCTACCCAGATCATTTTATTTTGAAGTATTACAATTATTTTGACAAATTTCTAATGTTTACAGTTTTACAGTGTCCTTAACCGATACCATTCCGTCCAATGACTGTTTTGTTGTTAATTGTTTAGCTGATTTATTGTGTATGCCGAGGATAAAATCCAATTGTCTGCATATTTGGTTGAAAATAGCTTGGTTTTAATCCAATAAAGATGTATTTAATATTGTTACTATATCTGTTTGCATTTGTTTTTGGGGTTGAAGATTATAATTTCATGCAAGCAGCTGGGGAGCGTACTGTCGCCCCGATGCCTTCAAAGGGGCAATACAAAGCAGATCTGTTGACTGTTGTTGTCTTTATGTCCTACGATTGTCTTGTCTTGTCCTTCATTGTTGTTAGCGTGTTTTTGATTGGGGTTTAACGTCGTACTAAAGGCTATTTCACTTATATAATGATGTGCCAGCCCAATGGGTGAAGGAAACCACCCTTAACACCACTGGCAACAAACATAGACTAGACGGGACAAATACAGCACTCAATACAGGCACCACAAACATATCGGTTTTCTGTTCCTCTTTAGCTTGGGGAGCACCAGAGCAACATGAAGCTCCCTCCAACCGCCCGCTTGTTGTTAGTGACATCAAGGTTAGTCGCCTTGGCCCATTGGGTTCACTCTCGCTAAGGTTACATGTTATGACAGACTATTAGAAATACAGAACTCTGTGTGTACAACATTATGTCAAAAGCAACACAAAAAACCAAATTCACTCTTGACTAATCTTATACTTCTCTAAATAGATTCAACTTGGAGCTAGATAAAGGCTCACAACAATGCGCCTCTTATAACATTGGCAAAAACCATATCTATCTTATTACAATGACACAACAATGTGCCTCTTATAACATTGGCAAAAACCATTTCTA
>JAVFBX010073865.1:0-16789 GCA_034783855.1 Mopalia kennerleyi | reverse complement strand
TTCCCCCTTCATTCGAACACCAACGAACCCTTTTATCGTAATGGTTCCATATAGAACCATAACAAGGCTTCGGCGTGGAACCAGTTCTATATAGAACCATACTCGTTTTTTGAGAACCTTCAAAGAACCATTATTTCTAAGAGTGTAGCGTAATGTAGTATATTATACAGATGTTGTTTACGCCATTTCAAGGTTAATTCAAGTCAACTCGTTCCCAGCATTTCTGTATTATATTTGAAAAAACTGATATTGGTTTTCCGTAGAGTTGTTGATGGATATATTGTCATTAGAATTTGTGGAAATTATGCCCCAAGCAATAAAAACCTCAATATCTCAAACAAGTTGATGAGTACAGAGACATAGGCTGGGTGTTAATTCATGAAGAAGTGTTTCCCATGGGTAATCAGTCTGACAAAACCATGTCACACATATCCCTGAAATCACTCTCTCCGCGTACAGTCACATGTCATATAAGTCCTTTTGTTCTGCCAAAAAAAAACAGATTTTCTCTTTAAAAAAAATACGAAGAACAATATTAGCCACACGTTTTTCGTTCACTATGAACTAGCTCCGAGAATAACACCAAATTTGATGACTTTTGTAACCTTTAACAAACATTATTATCTGTCTACTCTAGTTGAGTGACCAATACGGCAGATAACGGGGAAGCGTTTTGAATTTATTTAACAACGATCTTATAAAAATGCATGTAATGTCGTTTATCGCCGCTCGTGCAGAGGTAAAAAAAACTATATACACTATTCCCAGCTGATGGTGCTAAACAGTAAATAGGCGAAAAAATAATGAATTTTTCGGATATTTTCGTAAAAAGTGTTACACATTGTAAGAGAATAGTACTGAAACCGCAGAGGATGACCAATTTTATTTTGGTTTATCCTTTTTATTTTCAACTATATATTTTCGATGAAGAGTTTCTTTTATCAAATTTGGTTCATTATTTTCATTTCATTCAAATTCGATGACCCGTTTATTTATTATTTATTTTTTGCTTTTCAATTAAGGACTTCTCCCGTTAAGGCACTGTTTTTTGCCGGGACAGTTAAATAAACCATATCACATTTTATTTAACGTTGTAATATATTGATTCAACAAAAACATGTTCATAGGAACGCGTGTCTTCAGACTTTCTTCTAGCTCACGACGATCGTTAAAATGGAATGTTTCAGGCTATGCCAGACTTCATTTTAAAACACGATTTTTTTTTTCAGATATGTGTATTGATTTGAGAGGAACATCACATGATGCGTTGGTTGCGGTGTATTCAATTCATCCAGTGATTGCCTCGCGTCCTTGACTTTAATTAGCCAACCACTAACAAAATTCCCTAACTGGTCGTTAATGCTGGGTAGCCGTCATCAAATAGTTTTTTTTGTTATTTGTCAAATGTAAACAAAGACTTTAGCCTTTTTTAACATCATACATGTCCAGTAAGCAATATCCAACGAAAAATCGATGTGCTTGAATTCCCACAATGTAAAAGAATAACATATAACTTGTTTGTCTGGTTAAATTAACATCAATTAAACATCCCAGCTGAAGTGTAGCCTTCAATATATGCAGCACTTAGACGGCTTATGTAACAAGCTCTAGAGACAGTGAGCTCAACTTCCCTGCTGACGCTTTCACAAGAATTAAGCAGAAGTTCACTCCGAGCAATTTTTGCCTTTTAACGTTGTGAACTTGTACGTCAGGGTAAAGAATGACACAGCGTGGTAACAGCTTGCTCACTGACAGTTATGTTACACAGTTGCACGTCAAAATAAGCCATGTTAAACAGTCGATTTCAACATGTGCTGGCTTTGTTTTTTTATAATTATTGAGAACAGCAAAGTAGTCTAATGTATGGTCCCAGTACTGCTACTTCCTCAATCCGTTAGCCTTTGTCTTTCTATCCTGTTGCTATTGATATTGCAAGTATCGGCAATGACGGCATAGACTTCTCCTGTAACTCGAAGGCACAAAACACGACAAAGCCGTCCTAGAAATGAAATAAGTAATTACAGCATTAAATACATACCAAACAACCCGTCATTCCTTTTGCTAGAGACGTTGTTCATAACAGACATTTCTTCAAACGCTGTTTAAACTCACGCACAACTACTTCTCCTCTTAATCTGAGAACACACCATCAACGCATTTAAACTCGCCAACGTTTTAAAATTTATTAAAATCTCATAAAAGAAAATCATCAAGCTTGAGTAAACAGTTATTAGCTAGGATTCGCACCCAGAGGCTTAAGTTGTTTACGTCTTCCGGTTAAACTCTCAAACACAAATTGGCTTCGTTCTCAACACAAAACAACCAGATTCCCACATCAGTTGGTACCCAGAGCGAATTCAGAGTCTATACATTTCGCACTTTAATTGAAGCCTTTATGTTTTACTTGTCCTCGAATGGTCTAAGTTAGTGCCTTACAGCCGTTCATGAGATCTATAACTCCATTCCTCTCAAGTCATCCTTCTATAATAGTCTTCAAATACACATTAACTTGTACACACTTTGTGTTTTTCACGTGTTTTGTTTTTTGGTGAAAATTGATATAACCCAGATATGTAAACATCAAAAGCTTTCTAAACTGTGTACGTAGATGGCATATACACCGTTGAGTTTTAACAGAATATACTCGCCCATAAAAATTGACAAACAAAACCCGTTTCGAGAATTGTATTTGGAATTTTGTAATGTTTTCGATTCTACCATTGATTTTAATTCAATTCTTCATATGTAAATATGCTAGAGTTTAACACACGGGTGTAAATAACATATTTGGCAAAGAATAACTTTGACGACTTAATCGGAATAATTATTCGGGAAAAACACAAACATTTCAGCTGCTGAGAACTAAAAAGTGTTTGCGTCTTAAAGCTCTAATAAACCGCTTATGAATAATGGGCCCAATGTTTGTTTGGGGGAGGAAGTATACATAAGTTTTAATGTACCCGTGTAAGCCTCGTGTCTGTCTTATCCTTCCTGAATATAACATTTTTTGTTCTTTAATATTGATGTTACTGAACAGAAGCTGGTAAAATTAACTATACTTTCAAGTCAATGTTGGTGCCATTTGTTCCTCAGTGAATACATGTAGTTTGTTCACAAATCAATCAATCCACCACGTGACCCATGAGTCAAGAAAATAAATATATGAAACAATTCACTTGAAAATGAATAGTCTGCAAACAAACCACCACTATGCTCAATATTATTACATTTTATTACATCCAAGAAAACGTTTCACTCATAACTTACCACAAATAATAAGTAAAATCCAAAGTCTATATTTGAACAACAATTATGACACATATGGTTTAAGTTATGTTAACTTACAGAGATTTTTAAAAACAGATCTCCATTTTTTCGGTTACACCGAAAAGTAACATATATTTTTCTTATCAGCGATTAACTACATAAACAGTTTACTTGTTTGTGTTGTTGGGGTTTTAGCTCGTCCTCAAGGTCACTTCACTCATTTTGCCGTATGTCAGCCCATTGAAGAAGAAAACCTCTCCTCTTGGCTACAATCGTTACAGGACAAATTTATGCTCTTATAATTCCAAACCAATTTTATGTCATTTTGTTTATAAGACGCCTTATGTAGCTCTATAAGTGTTTCAAATCAGCCTTGTTCTTGTCTACTTTGTAGTCGTTGTGGGAGCCTACCCAACTGAAATAGATTTCACACTCGGTTTCAAACGGGAAATATCCGCAACACAATATAAATCTAAAAAATGATACGGCGTGAAATTAATGATGGTGCCAATTAACATCAGATATAATAATCGTCAGGAATTTAAAGAAAATATCATGTTATTTCTATTGTTTACTTCTTACACCATAGCATTTTGACACATTTAATTAGTGAATAGAAATGCTGAAAGTATGTAATCACATATGTGTTAATCTATTTTAAGGCTTAGTTTGTTACTTTATATCAACAAAGGGAAATGTTATCCTATATCTATAGAGACGCCAGTTTACATATACACATTTCTTGGAAATGTATACCGCTATCATCAGTCATTCTGTCACGAATGACTGTGAAGAGTATCAACAAAATAGCCCACCTCAGTAATACATCTGTTTTAACAGTTTACAGAGCCCTCTAGGGCTAATTTATTTATCATAATGCAGGTCAAGTTAGCTGTGAATTTAAAAATGATTCATCTCACAATCAAGTCAACACAACGGACTGTACTGCCTGCCGAATACAATTTACGCAATTTATTTGGACTATATTAAAAAATCCCTCAGCTTCGATCTCGGTCAGTTATATAACCCGATTCGCCCTGACATCAACCTTTGTCCAAATAAACCACCCTGTATGACACAAGCCTGTCAATCTTAGTTATCAGATATTACGACTACCACTGAGGAGTTTAACATAGTAAAGTATAGTAACAACTCCGAAGAAAGATAATGGATTCATTTTGACTTTTTGTATATGAAGTGCAAACATTACAAAATTTTCTACTGATCTAGGGATGGACTAGTGAAACTGGCAAGAGATTTTTTGTTGTTGTTTTTTTTTTCTTCAGATTTTGTTTCAATTAATCAGTTATCATGTGAACATGATCAAGGCACAGAAGCTCAAGACGCGCCGACTGCAGACGAGGGTCAGCATTATTTGGACAATGATTATTTTCATTAAATAATAAATTGCAGATTACGTGTGCTCCGTTCAGGGTTGCCTGTTTAAGCATCACCTCTGTGGGGTTTTTCTAAGCGAGACACAGATGGATTATACACATCAAGGCGTTACAATGTCTGACATAGTCAGCTTTGGCGAAGATTAATTAGTTTAGACGAAATGGAATTTGGGATTTCACTATTCAAAGCACGAGGTTCAACTGCAAGCGGGATCTTTTTCTTACGTAACAAAAATGTGCCGAATAAAATATTTGCAAGTTTTCTTTATGAATGTTTCAGTGTGTACGCCATCGGAATACCAGATTAAGTGCTTTGTTTGGAGGATAACGTCATCTCGCTGGAATGGCCCATTGTTCCTCGATTAACTGTACTCTGAAGAAATAGTTTTTATTGTTTAAGACTTCTACTACACTACTGAGCGATTCACTACTTGTATGTGTCATGTGTGTGCTAATATGAAGTTAAGTATACACGTTGTTGAATTCCGTCCGGAAAGTTGTTCATTAAGGCCGCTTATCCTACCCTTGTGTAGATAGTTCAATCAGGAAAACACAAACGTTGGCTTTGTGTTATGTATGAAATGATTTGTTGGGAAAAGTTGGGTTGAAGATATGGATGTGACTTTCCGAAATAACGTTTTCCCGCCTTTTCAATTGTATCAACTCAGTTAATTTAGCCTAACCCATAGAGACACAGTCCGACTTTGCAGCTTAAATATATAATGTCGTGCGCCGGGCCTCTGTGTCTTTGGATTGCAATGTTGAGTTAAAAACATAATAACTCATCGTGTAATAGACTAGCACCTTCCAGAAACGTTTAATACAAAACTTTTTTGGATCGATATATTGAAATCTTTACCAAGGAAATGGGATGTTATAAAATCTTTTTTAGACCTCTGTGGCCAATCATTCACCACCATCTGCTATTTCCATCGGGACAATAATTAAATTTATCATAACGCGAATCAAATTTACTTTAAATATTAAAATGGATTACTCCAAAATCCAATAGACTGGGCCGATATAAACTGATACAAGTTACAAAACCAATTCAAATGCTTACAAAAATCTGTCTATCTCTGGCGATCAGATTACTATGATCAATTAAGACACAGTGCAACTTTAAGCTCGTCGAGATTAATTTACAGGTTTACAGGCATTGAGTACTCTCCAGCTGCGAATTGAAATTAGTGTGTCGTTCCAAAGAGATCATTTGAGAGCAACCAAGGTTCTGTTTTGGAGATAACCTGGGAGAAAAGTGAATGTAAATTTGAAGCTTACGACCTCAGCAAGTCTAAATGTGTATTGTAGCAGCCTTGTTTTCTAAGGCATCTAAGGTGTGAATTCATTTTATTACTTTAAGATAAATTACATTCACCCACCCGCAATAAACGGGCGGGTTTCGCCGCGTGTAGGAGCTTATTTTATCCTCTCTCGAATCGAGGAACATTCGTTAACGACAATCGTTGGTAAGCTGGGAACATTTAGTCTCATATGTGGGCGTGCCAGTCCAATGGGTGAAGGAAACCAACCTCGACACCACTGGCAACAAACAAAGACAACCCAATCACAGGACACAATACAAAGACATTACAAACAGATCGTCATCATTTTGTCCTTAGCTACGAGAGCTACGAAGTCAACTGGAATTTGCCACCCATCAATGGAATGCAAAGGATAAGAACCACCCGATCATCACGTTATCAACAGCTTCAAGCTCGATTTTATTACAAATTATTTCCTGCTTCAAAAAAGGACAAATTAAAGGCCGTAGGCCGCACGGCTTTTCACAGACAAATAATCACAGCTTGAACCTCTAAACGTAATAGATATTATTAATTTATTGGACAACCTAAAAAGCTCGATATAACCGTCTGAAATATGCAGCAACCCATTTGGAAGTACTTTACACTAATCTTGTTCCACTAAGCAAAGCTCGAGTTAATATTTACATATCAGTAACCTATCACGATGACAATTGGCGGAAGTCATTATTTATATTTAGAGGTTCAAGCTGTGATTGTTTGTCTGTGAGAGGCCGTGCGGCCTACGACCTGTAATTTGTCCTTGTTTGAAGCGGGTAATAATTTGTAATAAAATTGAGCTTGAAGCTGTTAATAACGTGCGGATCGGGTGTAAGAACTGTGGTCAGTTAGAAGCATTCCGGTCACCAACGTTATATTAACGTAGACAAATGTCGGTGGCATGCTGTTTTTAGGGTGACAAATCCCCAATACTCACGACTTCGTTACGTCCAATTGGGCCGTGACAATATCCATGGCAAATATTGCAAAAGAAAAGATTTGGTTTCAAAAACTATACACAATAGGGCCACCAACTGTTCATCCCAAAGCGGCAAACGACTGCGCTTGCCTGCTTGGTTTCTGTCTGCAGAAAACATCAAAATTATTATATTTTATATGGACCTGTCAGAAATAGGCGGAATAGTTTGATTTAACAGTAATATCATGCGGTCATCAGCACGGAAGGTGAATCAAGAAGTATGTTGATAATATTTGCATGGCTTGTTAAATAATTAGAATAAACATCAAAATGAACAACATGTTAAACGGTATTTAACCTAATGTGATTTTGACAACCAATTCAAGAAATTTGTTTCGTGGGGGTAAGAAACGTGATCTTCGAGTAAATGGGATATAAATAAAATGGCACTTATGGCGATGAGCTGTTCAATAACGGTTCTCAGCAGTACATCATATCACACCAACCATATTAACACGAGTTTTCTTTGAAATTACACGTTTCTTCGCTTTCCTGGTCGAAAAACAAATATCGAAAGCAATTTCGTGTTACTTCTTGTTTTTTCCCCTAGCTAACGTAATGTAGTATATTATACATATGTTGTTTAAGCCATTCCAAGGTTAATTCAAGTCAGCTCGTTCCCAGCATTCCTGTATTATATTTGAAAAACTGATATTGGTTTTCCACAGGGTTGTTGATGTAGATTACCATTAGAATGCGTGGAAATTATATCTAAAGCAATAACATTGTAATCTCTCAAACCAGTAGATCGGCTGGGGTGTTAAATCATGAAAAAGTGTAGAGTGAACGTAACTGTAAGAAGGGACTTATTCCCCATAGGTAATCAGTCTGACAATACCATGTCACAAATATCCCCGAAATCACTCTATCCTCGTACAGTAAGAAGTCTAGCATAAAAAACATCCGAATAAATTTCTCCTTCTTTGTGTGAATTTAATCCATGACAACATCCACGGCATATCTTGCAACATAACTTTTGGGTAAAAAAAAGATACACAAAAAGCCTCCTACCGTTACTCTCAACCCAGCAAACGACTGTGATCGTTTCCCAACTACGTTGACTAGAACATCTCAGCAGTACTGAAGTCAGTAATAGTCATTTCAGTAATCACACCTAAAACAAAGCACCAGGCGGAATATTTTGATATAAACAATGTTACCATCGGGTCATCAACACAGGATGTGAATCCTTAACTATGTTGATAATAACCGCATGGTTTGTTAAATAATTAGTACTAATAGCCCAAAGATTAAAATATATTTTAGCTGGTTGATTTATGTTTTCAATAAGATGTGTTAACTTTTTAACAATTTCTTTTCAACCAATCAAAGTAATCCGTTTCATGCGCTAAGACACGAAACCGTCAAGCAAATTGAATATAAATATTATTAAATTTTTCGACCCTAGGATGGTAAAAATAACGATTTATAGACTCTACATTACATCATCCACATCTATATTTATTTGCTATTTTCACGTGTTTCCTTGGAAACTACATGTATTTTTACTTTCCCGGCCGACAAACGAAGCAATTTCGTTTATCTACTTTTTTTATTTTCCTGCTTCCGTTATGCAGCATATTATACAGATAATGTTTAAGCCATTTCAAGGTTAATGCAGATCAACTAATTTGCAGCATTTCTTTATTAAATTTGAAAAGCTGATATTGGTTTTCCGCAGAGTTGTTGATGGATAGATTAGAATTTGTGGAAATTATGTCTCGAGCAAAAAACCTTTATATCTCAAACCAGTCGATGAGGTATAGAGACATCGGCTGGGGTGTTATTCATGAAAAAATATATATGTGTATTGTATTGAGATGAACATCACATGAAGCGTTGTTTGCGGTGCATTCAATTCATCCAGTGGCTGACTCGCGTCCTTGACTTTAATTAGCAAACCACTAACTAGTTAATGCTAGTAGCAGTAATTAAATAGTTTTATCTGTTATTTTTCAAAAAGACTATAGCCTTCATTTACATTGTAGATGGCCAATATCAAAAGAAAAATCAAAGTGCTTGAACTCCTACAATTTAACAGAATAACTTATAACTTGTTTTTCTGGTTAGGTTAACATCGATTAAACATCCCAGCTAAAGTATAGCCTTCAAAATATTCAATACCTAACAGCTAATCTTACCTTATTTTGTATATTAGCCCGTGTTAACACCTTTTCTTTTAAGAACCAATGTTGAATACATACATGATCCAAAGTTGTCCATTGTAAGGTATCCATAAGCACTGAACCGGTTTCTTTAAATGACTATATTCTTAAGCCACTTAGACGGCTTCTTTATCAATGTTCTAGAGACACTGAGCTTAAATATCCTGCTCAATGCTCCCATGCAGATAAAGCTTTAAATATATATATATATCCTGCTGACACTTTCACAAGAATTGAACAGAAGTTCATTCCCAGGAATTTCCGCCTTTTAACATTGTGAAATTGTAAGTGAGGCTTTAGCATTAAACAGGGTGGTTACAGCCCGAGCTCTTACAGTTAAGTAACACAGCTGACCATCAAAATAGGAGACCTTTAACGGTCTACTTCACCATGTGCGTGTTTTTTTCAGGTTTTGTTTACTTATTGAGAACAGCAAAGAAAGCTTTTGAATTGTCTTATTAATAGTTCTTCATAAATCCGCGAACCTACGGCGCTAGCACTTGAAAAGGATGATATTGTGTTAAGGTCAAAGGAGTGCAAAGCGTCTTTTGAGTAATGCACAACTTGTGAACCCATATATTATAGATGAAAGTTGTGGGAGAAACTTGAGTGTAACAGCCGTGAACACATCCCTTGAAAATAAACATTTCTCTTGTCAATTAATAAGCCCAATAAACACCCAGATTTCCTGTAAGATGATATAATGGGCAGTGTGAATCAAGTAAAGCCACCAATTTTAAATGGGCACAGCTTCATCTTCGTTATCGATAAGACGCAGTCGAAACAAAATAAGACTTTGAGGCCTGCCACTATTCGTTGAGCAAAAAGAGTTAAAGCTACTACTGACCAAAAACGTGGTTTCGTTTGTTTGCTTAAAACCATACTTAATGTCATTTCACTCTCATATGATGGCGAGCCAGTTCAATAGGTAAAGCACTTTATTAAAAAAGGAAGCGGGCTTACATCCATGCCTTACGTACAGCCCGCTTGGTCATAAACTTAGTACCATTTTGAATGTCTAAATGTAGTGATATCCGCCAAAACGGCGTAAATTGCGCGGTCGTAGCAAGACACATAACAGTTGTATAAATACACCGGGACTATGATTTGATATCATTTAACTGAAGATCAATATAATTCCTTTTTTAAAGATACCAGTCAACCAAATCAAACAAACAAATTATGAAAATACTAACAAGTTTGATCATTTTTAAATGAATAAAAATGTTCAATTTTATGTTGACCTACATACACCCAGCATTTATATAGCTAGACCAATAATATTGTTTAGAAGAAACATTTCTTTGTAAAATCACCAACGTCTCATCTTGATCTTGAAACACACAATAAAATCCTTGTCGCCAACTTTTTAGACTTTGATAAAACCTCTTAAAGAAAATCCTCAAGCTTGGGTAAACAATTATGAGGGAAGATTCGCACCAAGAGGCTTAAGATGTTTACGTCTTCCTGTTAAACTCTCAACGCAAAAACAAAACAACTAGATTCCCAGATGAGTTTGTAGCCAGAGAAAGTCATGACATTTCGCCCTTCAATTGCAACCTTTACGTTTTACTTGTCTCCCACTTACAGTTGTTGAAGAGTTCTATAACTCCATGTATATCAAGTCATCCCTCTAATGTTCTTAAACTACGCATTAACCAGTGCATATATAAGACTGTTTCAACCATGCTTTGTGTAAATTTCCGTCACTTGTTTTGAAAAATTGATTTTAGCCAGAGATATAAACACTATTTGCCTTCCAAGCTGTGAACGGAGGCGACACATACACGATTGGGTCTACAGTCAAGATTTTTGAAAGACAATTATGTTTTCTGTTTGAGCCATTTATTGTAAAGCACTTCTTTTTTATGTTGTCTAAATATCTCCTAGAATTTAACCCACGCCTTTAAATAAGATATTAGGCAAAGAATAGCGAAGTCGAAGTATAATTCAATATATGTCAAGTCATCCATCTAATGTTCTTAAACTACACATTAACCAGTACATATATAAGACTGTTTCAACCATGCTTTATGTAAATTCTCGTCACTTGTTTTGGGAAATTGATATTGTAAACATTATTAGTCTTCCACGCTGTGTACGGGGACGACAAATACACCACTGGGTCTAAACCAATTTACTGCAGACAAGAGATTGGCAAACTATGCATTTTGTAGAATTTTGAAAAACAATTATGTTTTCTTTTCGAACCATTTATTGTAAAGCACTTATTTTTTATGTTGTCTAAATATCTCCTAGAATTTAACCCACGCCTTTAAATAAGATATTAGGCAAAGAATGGCGAAGTCGACTTGATCGGGTTTATTATTCAGGAAAGACAATCGATTATTACATTGCAGTTTCAGCTGCTGGAGAACTAAAAAGTATTTGCGTTTTAATGCTGTAATAAATCCCTTAAGCAAAAGAATTATTAATTTTTATATTTTTTGTCGTGATGGTTCGGAGGGGGGTACGTTTCGTGTTCTTTTTTGTGACTAGTATACTACAGCATTGCTGTACTTCTTTACGCCTGGTTACGTCTTATCTTTCTCTAATATAACAAACGGTTTCTTTAATATTCATATAATTGATCAGAAGTTACTAAAATTAACTATACTTACAGGATACATGGTTACGTTCGTTCCACGATTTGTTCACAAATTAATCGAACAGTTAACCGGAAAATAAATAGTCTGCAAACAAAGTTCAATATTATTACATTTTATTACATCAAAGAACAAATTTCGCACATAACCAAACACAAGTACTCAGTACAAGCTGAGTATTACGTCTATAAATATTGCGTTCATTGTGAAACATACAGCGATACTGACACAATGTTTTTCATGTAGATAGTCTGGATCAAATACAAACGGGAATAAATAAACCCCGTATTTCAAACCACAGTTATGACACATTAGTAAATTAAAAAAGAATCATTGCAACCCCTATTAAACCGTTATATCAAATTGTTTCTAAACATGGGCAGTTTTTTTGTTAGCCTAACCAAAAAGCAACACACTTTTGCAAAGTATTGATAAACTACATGAACAGTTTTTGTGTAATTGGGGTTTTACAGATTACTCTCCGTGTATCGGTGTCGCCTGCAAACAAGCCCTATTAACAATTGGCGAACCGGAGTACTTTTAGGGTACTTAAAGAGTGAACGAAGGACTCTACCTATAAGGTGACTTAATTTATATGGCGACGTGTCGGCTAAATAGAAGAAGGAGACCACCATTAACGCAAAACATGTTGACCTCTCACCGTGGTTAATATCGTTATACTATGAATTAATGCTATTATTCTTCCGAAGCAATTCTTTGTCTATAACAAAATCTCAGTAATGCATGTTACGTATCTTTCCGAAGTGTTCCAAATTTACCTTGATCTTGTCTACTTTGACTTTATTATTGGGACCCATTCCAACTGAAATAGGTTTTACACTCGGTAAATCAGAGTGTTTAATCAGAAAATGCTTCCGATACAATTTACATGTCTTGGTGGCGCTAATGAATATTGACGCTACTACGTATATAGTCTATGTGTTTACTGGTAAATAAAGTGTCCGTCGATATGTGAGAACCCATACAAAACTCGTGAGTGGACTTCAGTTGAACATATATATTTGTAATTATATCCCCTATAAAGCACTTAATTATGTAACACCTCACTAAGAAATGAAATATCAGAATTATCAGTCCATTTGTAAATTGCTTACATAAGACAAATCCAATGCAATTTAATCCACTGGGACATTTTGCCAACGCAAATATATAATTATTCCAGACTGACTATACAGTTAGGAATAACAACGACATTTTGTTACATAATCCCCGACCAATAGGTTTGTGTTATATTCTTATTCTTGGGCAAATCTGTGACACTTCCAAAGGATCAATGATGTTTATGTACATTATACAGCGCACTGTTAGCAAATTGCTTAGGTATACATGTAGTGGTTCTTTGGGATCGCGTAATAGTAGACAGCACTTGGTCGCAGACTAACGTCTGAGCCATCTATTTATCTGGCATTATCGTAGTGTTCGCTGTGAGAGGAAAGTAAATAACTAATGATTTACTACATACTATATCATCATCCGCCAAACCATGTATTTGATCTTATCCCGATTCATCAAACCCAATTACGATGAAAGTCATTCCATTGAAGCTATCAATCAGATTATGCAATAGTAAGACACTATGCTTTGTAGTGACGGGATACGGAGCGAATTTAGACCGTATAAATGGTTTATTTATAGTGAGTCCTACATCGCTTTCTACACAATTCACTTACAATGTAGCTATTTAAATGTATGAAGTTTCCATATAATCCCATCTTCGGAGAAAGGTAGGACTTTACAGTTCGTGTTGACCCTCTTTACCCAAAACAGTTTTATTTCGCGTAGCTGAAGTGTAAAATAATAATAAACTTTGATTCATATACAACTGGAAGCTCGGATTTTAGAAGTCTCTCTTAGTAATTAATTCCAATGACTGCTTTTATTGGCAAGTATTTAGAATTCATTTGTGTATTATTTCTACCATTGCATTTATGGCCTATAATTTACTCATCTGAACTGATATCTGATGCTTATTTCCCAAGGATATGAAATTAATTTAATACTCACATTATGATGATTTATAAGATATCAGAATGTAGGAACATGTGTACCACTTTATAATATTAACACATTTGTGCCAGAGTTATTCTTCTTCGAAAATAAATATCAACGACTTGCAACTAAACTTTCAGTTACCACGTGCTCCGGGCAATGGCAAAATTCTTGGTCAGTTTTTAACAAAAGCGAAAGTTTGATTGATTGATTGCTCGATTGGTTGGTTGATTGATTGATTAAATGGTCGGTGATTATCGCTGTACTTGCGCAACAATACCATGTACATTGTTTTACTCTGTTCACCATTTCAAATCCCGGATCCTCTGGCTAAGAGCAGCTTGTTTGGAAATGCTGTCTTTAATTAGAACTGGAGGAAAATGAACTTTCCAAGTGTCAATTATTGTTGGAATAGGGTTTCACCGCAATTATGTTTTGAAGAAGACAACATCTCTCATATTGTTTTTTTTTAGGCGTCATGAAGATGCTAGACTGCTGTTTTATTCTGATTTAGCTATTGTCAGTGTTTCTCGTCCAACAGAAGAGTCCGTATGGAAACCAGCTTAAAAATGTAATAAAGTTTTTCAGGCTATAATTTACTTTCTTTCTCAGTGTTACAGGTTTTAGTATAGCCCTGTGTGCGGATGTGCCTGCCTGTATTTATGTGTTTACGTGCATGTGTTATTTTGTGTTTGTGTTTTTCTTTCCTATAACAGGTTGGCCTTTCCAGAGCTACGCTTTAGCGTACTCTAACATTAAGCAACGATAATGCGTACATCATCCTTCTTATGGATGGATTAACGCCAGTGCCCCTTGTTCCGTTCACAATAGAAGCCCCTTTTGATGAAAAATAACCTAGGTTGTCTGAATCTTTGAGTCTGAATGGTTTGAGTCACTCAAAGTTAAACCAACGTTCTTTATATTGGCTGTAGTATAACACTAAGGGAATTGCTTCGTTATGACAACTTCTGGGTTCTGGGAGCCAATACTAGAGGAACGTCAGCCTATAGATAGCTTTAAACGTCTCTAGTCATAATAAACAATATGATGAGGCCAACGAGCATTGCAACAGTAGATGATTCATTATATTGTGTTTGAAGGTCAAATTGTGTACTGACTGGACACATTTCTAGGAATATAACTTTCCTTGATATGTTAGCAACAGGTTTTCTTTTGGGAAATTACCACAAGGTTATTAAAAAAACATGTATGCATTGTACCAAAACCCATTCAAAACAACCATTTTCACATTACCATCCCAAGAGTTTCTTCGAAGCAGCCCATCAAATAAAGGATCTGTCAGTTCTGTGAATAAGGAATCAATTATTTAGAATGAAATATCAAATACATGCAATAGGACAACAGATCGTGTATTTTCAGTCCGTATTTGCAATATTGTTACATGTCTTTATAGATTACAACCATACTTGAAACCAATGGCAATATATCCAGATATAAAGAACCCATTATTTCACTCAACGCAACTCAACGTGTATGGTCACATCCTTGAAATCAAGGGCTGATATCTAATTAGTTTTCGAGTTGGAAAAACATAGTCTACTGTAAGGGCGTTCTTAAAGGCTGTTCCAGTCAGTTTCTTTTTTACATAAAAATCCTGAAAAGAATAAACAAAAAAAATGTTACTTCAACAGACAATTTAATCTAATCGAAACAAAATGTAAAAAGGTCTTTACTGAATAATGTATGTTATCCATCACAATATATAAAGATGAAACTTTCATATTATTATCAAGCAAGAACAGATGGAGTTTTCTCATCTATGGTGTGTCCAAGAACATAATAGACTATGAACAGTTTTTTAGGTATTAATGCCTCATTCGAGGTATGTTTCTCGAGAGACCTCCGGCAAACGAGACACCTGTGATCCTGTTATTTAGTCAATGGCCATGAGAAATTTGTTCCATTAATTCATTCATTACACACGTTGATCAAAGACGTGAACACATAAGATTTCTTGTGTGCCAAATGTCTCCCCATATATACTTTCTGATGAAGGACGACAGACGTCTGGAATCAATATAACATATTTGGCTAACGGTATATGGACAAATTGTATGGTTGTTGCTGAACAGAAATCCGACGTCATTTGTCCTAGTGGCTGCTCGATTCTATTCCGTACATACGAAAACAGCTCATCAAATACCCTGAAACATGTTATGAATATGTAAGACGGCAGTTGATTTGACTAGTCGGTATATTCGGAACAGTTTGTCATGCGCATACTGGATCAATATAAACACTCAAACACTTCAGGCTGAAATATTATTTAACCAACATAAGCGTACTAGCTGCTGTTCCATGGAATAAACATTTTGCACCGAATATTGAATACTAACAAAGAGTTTATTGTGGCGAATAGACAAGAATGTTTAACACTCTTTGCAACTGATAAATGTGAGCGAAATATTGTTTTAAAAAGACTTTTGATGTGACCAAGCGTAAGCTGTTTTTTATGAAGTGTCAAAACACATTTACGACGGGTCACTCGGGTGTCTTTATATCTTAACACCGACTACTGCAGTTTTAGAACCGTACTTAAGAGTTCAGAATAACCCTTCACGAAACACAGTCGTAAACTCACAAAGGTTGTCTATATTACTCTGCGACTTTCAGCGTGATGCCATATATGTGGATACCATTTAGCTTAATATGTTTTATTCCACAACCGAGACTATAAAAACATCTGTCAACTCTGCTTCCTTTGTCTTCTTGTTACCACAAACTTAAAGACAAAATCATTTTAGCTCTTAATAATCCATTGCCATTTAATATAGACATATTAGCCACTTACTATTAATAATTGAGCTCCAAATATTTAGTAAGGGAGAAAGTACGAGTAACAGTACATTCCTAAAAAAGAATGGACGAGGCGCGATAGCGCCGAGTCTATTCTTTTTAGGAATGTACTGTTACAAGTACTTTCTCCGTCTTAAACGATAGCCTCTTGGTGTGAGTGAATACAATTGTTCTTCATGTACTATTAGCATGAAATTGCCTAGGCCTGGTTTGTACATTGGTGCGAGAATTAACTCCTCTAAGC